>SJYV01028392.1:1270585-1307567 GCA_006410875.1 Neotragus pygmaeus | reverse complement strand
GGGATTGGGGGCAGGAGGACAAGGGGATGACCGAGGATGAGATGGCAGGATGGCATCATTGACCCAATGGACATGAGTCTGAGTGAACTCTGGGAGATGGTGATGGTCAGGGAGGCCTGGAGTGCTGTGATTAATGGGGTCACAAAGAGTCGGACATGACTGAGTGACTGAACTGAACTGAAGAAAAAGCCATAAATCATTCCCAAATCCTCACCCCTCTACCCCCAGCCTGTTCCTCTCTGTTTCTCTCCATCTTTCTCTCTCTCTCTGTCCCTCACCTCGACCACCCACCTATTGCACATTCCAAGTTTGGGATTCTGGGTGGAAGACTATGAAGGCAGCCGCCACCCCTCATGTCCTTTGCCCTGGGAAGTGGGACTGGAAACCAGCAAAGCTCTGGTTCTCCCCTCACAGAAATAACGAGAGCTATTTTAGCAGAGCATGAGGAAGAAGAGAGTCCTGTCCTGCTCCTGAATTCCTTGTCCCCAGCATGGCCTGTTGTTTCAGTTCACCATCCCCACCATGACTATGTGGAAGGCCAGCACAGGTGCAGAAGGCAGTGCCAACTCTGGCATCTCAGCAGCCATACCCCTACCTCGTGCCTAGTTTGTATTTAACCCTGTTACCTACCTGGATTGGCCAATGGGCACGGGGAGGAGTAGGACACTATTAGTCTCTCAGTCGTGTCTGACTCTTTGCAACCCCATGAACTGTAGCCCTACAGGCTCCTCTGTTCATGGAATTTTCCAGGCAAGAATCCTGGAGTGGGTAGCCATTCCTTTCTCCAGGGGATCTTCCCGACCCAGGGATGGAACCCAGGTCTCATCATGTGTCTTGCATTGGCAGGAGGGCTCTTTGCCACTAGTGCTGCCTGGGAGAGTGATTTTACCACCTGAGCCTCCAGGTTTTCACCTGCCTGCATTGGCTAAGGGGCAGCGGGTGGGGCGGGGGTGGAGCAGGACTCTATCTGGGGCAGCCTCGAGGTCTGTAGAAATGATAAGCCAGATTCATATGGGAAAGCAGTTGCCCATACAAACCTAATGCTGATTCAAACATTAATTCTGCCAAAATAAGTCTAACGAATAAACAAATGGGAAAACTTGGTGCCACTGCCCTCTAAACTCCAAGCTTCCTGTCTTTGACAAGTTGTAAAACACCAAAAGAGGTTTAATTCAACAATTTACAGTCATTTTCAGAACAGATAAGATTCCGTTTTAATGATGCTTACAGGATATGAGAGTTTTGGGAAAACTTTTAATTCTGAAATAATTATAACTTCCCAGGCAGTTACAAAAACAATAGAGTGATGCTGCATGCACTCGTCACCCGGGTTCCCTCGAAGGTTATGTAGTATGAAACTACAGTTCGATATCAAAGCCGGGAAACTGACACTGGTACCATATACAAGGGGCGTCCCTGGTAACACAGCTGGTAAAGAATCCGCCTATAATGCAGAAGACTTGAATTAGTTTCCTGGGTTGGGGAGTTTCCCTAGGGGAGGGATAGGCTACCCACTCCAGTATTCTTGGGCTTCCCTGGTGGTTCAGATGGTAGAGGATCCACCTGCAATGAGGAAGACTCAGGTTTGAGCCCTGGGTTGGGAAGATCCTCTGGAGGAGGGCATGGCACTCCAGTATTCTTGTCTGGACAATTCCCATGGATAGAGGAGCCTGGCTGGCTACAGTCCACAGGGTCACAAAGAGTAGAACATGACTGAGTGACTAGGCACAGCACAGCAGAACACAGATAGATTTATATATTATATATTTAAAATCATGTGCGTCTTTACCATTCTGTATCCTCCTCAGTGAAGTGTCTGTTCATGCCTTTTGCTCATATTTTATTGTATTATTTGCTTTTGTTTTTAATGTTGAATTTCAAGAGTTCTCTAAATTTTCTATGTAGAAGTCTTTTGTCAGGTGTGTGCTTTGAGGTTCTCTCTCCCAGTCTGTAGGTTGTCTTTTCATCCTCTTCACCTGGATTTTCTCAGACCAGGTCCTTATTGTTGAGAAAGTCGGATTTACTAAGCCTTTCCTCTGATGGGTTGTGTTTTTGGTGTCATGTCCATTCACCACCCCTCGGCCTTGAAGATTTTTTCCTATGTGTTTTTCCCAAGAGTTTTATAGCTTTACTTTTTATGTTTAAACCTATTACCCATTTTGAGTTATGGAGTATATAATGTGTGAGCTTTAGATAAGTTTTTGTTTTGTTTCCAATATTCTATAAACATTGTATCATATGTGTGTGCTCAGTCACGTCCAACTCTTCGTGACCCTGTGGACTGTAGCCCGATAGAACTGTAGTCCTCTGTCCATGGGATTTTCCAGGCAAGAACACGGGAGTGGATTGCCATTTCCTCCTCCAGGAGATCTTCCCAACCCAGGGACTGAATCCATGTCTGTTGTGTCTCCTGTATTGGCAGGTGGATTCTTTACCACTAGCACCATATGGGAAGCTGCTTTTTTGGCCTATGAGTGTCCAATTACTCCAGCACCATTTGTTGAAAAGACTGAAATATAAAACATTTAAAAAATCATTTTAAATATGAATATAGATGTGAAATTGCATTTCTTTGAGGTAGTTTTTGACAGTGAAAATCCCCTTTGAGAAAGCTTTGGCCCCCAAAATTCAGATACAAGTTTTTATGTCTATATTTCCTGGGGCCTTGGTTTGGTTGCTGAGCAGATTTCCTGTTGTGGTCATCTGGTGATGCCAAAATTAAAGCTATCTCTGTATTCAATGCCATCAACACTCAACCAGCTACTTCAACCAACACAGGACCCAGAACCTCTTTTTAAAATGTACGGAGTGTGTTAACAGAGGGCATGTCTGCATTTAGAGCACTAGGACCTTGAATTCAGAGGGAAAAAAATGTAAACACATTGAATGAACGATTAAAGTTATTCAGCTTGATCTGTACAGATCATTTTCTAGTACATGAATTAAGTTTATGATGCAACAATTTTACTGCATTGTTTATAAGGAGATTGAACAAAATTTTTCCTCTCAGCATCAAAATAAGAACGCTTTTATCTTCCCCTTTGGAAGTACTGGTATCTGGGTATTCATTTTATGTTTGGGCTTGAACTAGATTGAAAGTAACGAGAATGGGAGTTTTTGTTTCCCTGGTCTCAGGATCTTCAGGGGTCTCACCTGTGAGAGTGAGGTTCTGTTTCCTTGTCAATCACAGCAGGGGTATATAATGATCTGATTACTCCATCCAGTTATTTTGTTTACTTATTTGTGCACTTTTAAGGGTGAAGTCTTGGGAACTGGGATAGATGAGCTTCAAGGCTGAGTGCAATTGGTTGCAAGGAGACAATTTCTGTGGATGCTTGGTCTGTGCCTGTATCCAGCCTCTCACCACCACCTGATCTCCACCTTAGGTCAGAGCGGAGCATGCAGGCAGAGAAGGCTTGAAGCTCCATGCCTGGCGTGGAGTGTAGGCTGGGATATAAGACATCAGAGAGAATCCTCTGGAGGACACTGATACTGGCTGTTTTCCAGCAAATTACTCAGTGAACATTCAGAGCATGCCCACACTCTGCAATTTCATTGTAAGAACACTCACTAGGAGGATATTAAAAGAATAGAGTGAAGCCTCATCTCATTCTATCAACCTGCCCAGTGCTCACCACAGCCATCATTGAATGACTCGAGTGCCTGCTCTTCATCTGGGCTGTGCGGGACACAGGACACCGCTAGGGGGCTGTTTCCATTTGCGTGTGTGCATGCTAAGTCACTTCAGCGGTGTCTGACTCTTTGCGGCCCTGTGGACTGTAGCCTACCTGGCTCCTCTGTCTGTGGGATTCTCCAGGCAATAATATTGGAGTGGGTTACCATGCCCTCCTCCAGGGGAACTTCCCAAACCCGCGTCTATTATGTCTCCTGCATTGCCAGGTGGGTTCTTTACCACTAGTGCCACTTGGGAAGCCCTTTTCCATCTTATCTCCCTCCATTACTTTAAAACCTGCAAAAGTGCTAGGAACCTAGCAGACCATCAGTGAATGATTTTTTAATTTAGAGGAAACTATCAAAACAAGTGCTATAAATAATACTGTAATACTTTAGAGAAGGGAGAAATGTTTCTGGTGTGGTATGGGCAGGAAAGCTTTCTCATATTAGGGACACTTATATGGGACCCTGAAGGGAGTGTGTAAATTAAATGGTGAGTCCTTCTTTCCCTGTGACCTTGCAACCTCTCCCTAATGTTGGCCCTGGACTGCCACTCTATGGGAGCCAGCACTCAAGGGTTAAACAGCAGAGAGCCTGATTATATAAAATGAGTTCCAGACTTAGGACAAAATCTGAACTAATACATCCCATGCTGTATTCCCTGGGAAACTGAAGAGAAAAAAAGGTGAATTCCATCTGGTAGTGCTGGGGAAAGTTCCCTCAGAGAGAGATCAGCAAATGGGAGGCAAGGGGTAGCCGGGTAAGAAAGTCATTATCATGACATTTCAAGCTTACAGTTCCAAATCTAGAGCAGATGGAGATTGTTAGGTTGCATTTCTGAGTCAGATTATAAATGGCACTAATCAGCTTGAGGTAGCCTTGGCATTTCCTGAGGACTCCATGGCGGCCTGATTGGTGGACATTCAACATTCCATTGCAAAGAGCTGCATCAGACCCTGCTATTGAGAGCAATTAAAATTATAAGGCAAGCTTGGAAGAGTAGATTAAAATGATCTGTCTGCTGTTTTATGAGAAATTCACTTCAAATTCAATAATTACAGATAGGTTGAAAGTAAAAGAATGGAAAAGGACATGCCAAAAGAATATCAGTTTAAAAAGGGGCATGAATGACCGTATTAATAGCCAATAATATAGATTCCAGAGCAAAGAAAATAAAGACAAAGGGGAACATTACATAAAGGAAGACATAATTTTAAATATGTACACAAAAAACAACAGAGCTTCAAAATACATGTAGCAAAAACGGATAGAACTAAAGGAGAAGCCAAAATTATGATTGGGAACTTCAATGTCCACTTCTCATCAACTAATAGAACTACTGGAGAGAAAATCAGTAAGGAAATAGATATGAAAAATAGGATCTACTAACAGGATCTAATTTGAGTATATAGAATACTCCATCCAATGGAGTATTCGATTCCATCCAATGAAGAATACACATCTTTTCTCAAATTCTCATAAATATTCACAAAGATAGACTGTTTCTTGGACCAAAAAACAATATTAAAACATTTAAAATAGTTGAAATCATATAGAATGTATTATGTAGGCATAATGGAATCAAGCTAGAAATCAATAATATAGACAAAAGGAAAATACTCTAAACATATGGAAATGAAACAATATGTTTCTGAATAACCCATGGATTAAAGGGGTAGTCTCAAAGGGATTTCTTTTTAAAAAGTGAACCAAATGATGAATAACATTTTTAAAAAATGTATGAAAATATGTAGGGTATAATTAAAACTGTTCAGAGGAAACTTAACACTACATGCTTACATGAGAAAAGAAAAAGTCTCATATCTAAATGTAAGTTCATACCTCAAGACTGAAAAAGGAGCAAAATGACCTGAAAGTAGAACAGAGGAAATAATAAAGTTCAGAGTAGAAACCAATGAAATTGAAAATAGGAAAACAATAGAGAAAACTAGTAAAATTAAAGATTGATTCTTTAAAAAAATTAATAAAAAATTGAAAAATGCTCTCTAGGTTTGTCAGAGTTTTCCTTCCAGGGAGCAAGCATTTTTTAATTTCATGGCTGCAATCGCCATCCACAGTGGTTTTAGAGCCTAAGAAAAGAAAATCTGTCACAGCTTCCACTTTTTACCCTTCTATTTGCCTACGTTAAATTTAAGAATTTGTTGTTTAGTCACTAAGTCAAATCTGCCTCTCTTGTGATCCCATGGACTGTAGCCTGCCAGGCTCCTCTGCCCATGGGATCTTCCAGGCAAGAATACTGGAGTGGGTTGCCATTTCCTTCTCCAGGGAATCTTCCTGACCCCAGGGATGGAATCTACATCCCTTGCTTTGGCAAGTAGATTTTTTACAACTGAACCACCTGGAAAACTAAATTTAAGAATATATACTAATTAAAAAAATACCATTAAAAAGTTTAAAAGGCCTACCACAGATTTGGAGATATTTGCAACACCTGCAAATGATAAAGTCTCACATCCAGAAAATACAGATTTTCTCCAAATCAAGCATATGGTAGATAAGCCAACTAAGTAATGGTGCTCTGTGATGACCTAGGTGAGTAGAATGGAGGGAAGGAGGTCCAAGAGGAGGATCGATCGATTTATCCATCTATCTATAGCTGATTCACTTCATAGCACAGCAGAAACTAAGACAACACTGTAAGGCAATCATATTCTATATTAAAAAAAAAAAGATATTCTTTATCAAGTTGAGGAAGTTCTTCTCTGTTCCTAATGCACTGAGCATCTTATTCACAAACGTTTAATTTTGCCAATTTTTTTCTGTATAATTTGATAGATCATATGATGTTTATTTTTTAGCCTTTGCATATGATGGATTACATTTATTTATTTTCCAGTGTGAAAGCAGTCTTGTGTAAGTCCTTTTTGGTTGTGGTATAAATTTTTTTCTATACATTGTTGCATTTTATATGCTAATATTTTATTGATTTTTGTATCTATGTTCAAATAAAGATATAGGTGGAATATCAGCCTATATTTTTTCTTTCTTGCAATGTGTTTGTCTGATGTTGGTATTAGAGTAATGCTGGCTAAATAGAAGGGGTGAGGAAGTTTTCCTTCTGCTTTTTTTTTTCTAGAAGAGACTGTAGAGAAATGGTATAACTTTTCCCCTTAAATCTCTGGCAGGAGTCAACATTGAACTGATCTGGGGCTGGTGCTTTCTCTTTGAGAGGTTATTGACTATTGATTCATTCTCTTTAATAGATGCAAGTCCTTTCAAATGATCTATTTCTCTTCCTGTGAGTTTTTGTTTTTCAAGAAATTGATCCATTTCATCCAAGTTATCAAATTTGTAGTTATATAGTTGTTCATTGTATCCCTTGATTAAATTTTTAATGTACCTGGGATCTTTAGTGATGATCCCTCTTTAATTTTTGATAATGGTAACATATCTTTTCCCTTTTCTTCAGTTGGTTATCATGGTGAGAGCTTTATCAATTTTATTGACTTTTAAAAGAGAATCATGTTTTTCTTCATTGATTTTTCTGTTTATTTTTTTAATGGTCAATTTCCTTGACTTCTACTCTAATATCTATATCTTCCTTTTTCCTTGCTTTTGACTTTAATTGTTCTTAATCTAGTGTCTTCGTCCTGAGGTAGATGCTTCGGTTGTTGCTCTTATATTTTCCTCTTTTTCAGTTCAGTTCAGTTCAGTCCCTCAGTCGTGTCTGACTCTTTGCGACCCTATGAATCGCAGCACGCCAGGCCTCCCTGTCCATCACCAACTCCCGGAGTTCACTCAGATTCACGTCCATCAGGTCAGTGATGCNTAATTTCTCCTTCTTCACTTAGCTCTTTACACTAAGTAGAATGCACTATTTTAAATTGTATTCTTTTCATAATGATAATTTAGCAGGTTTTCTCATAACCTACTGTCCTTGTTTTCAGGACATATTTACTTTCTTCAGAGGTCCTTGTGTCAAAGGGTCGGTTGTAGTCATACGCCTTTGCAGTCCTCCTACTCGCCCAATGTCTGGGATATAGCAGACATTCCATAATTCCTGCTCACTTGGAATCCAATGCAAAAGTATTTAGTGTTGTCACTGCACAGAAGAAAACAGTGTTTCCAAGATTGGAGTTAGCTCAGTGGAGGAGAAAGAAAGAGTGAAAACATCCCAGGGAATCAAGAGACAGAAAGATATATGTCATGGGGTTTTATCCCCTTTTTATTGAGATACAGACTTTCCTGGTGGCTCAGATAAGAATCTACTTGCAATGTGGGAGACCTGGGTTCCATCCCTGGGAAGGCCTGGGAAGATCTCCTGGAGAAGGGAATGGCTACCCACTCCAGTATTCTTGCCTGGGGAATTCCATTGACAGAAGAGCCTGGCAGGTTACAGTCCATGGAATCACAAAGAGCTGGACATGACTGAGTGATTTTCACTTTCACTTATTGAGACATACTTGATTTACAGTAAACGATAGAGGATGAGATGGTTGGATGGCATCAGTAACGCAATGGACATGAGTTTGAGGAAGCTCCAGGAGATGGTGAAGGACAGAGAAGCTTGGCATACTGCAGTCCCTGGGGTCACAAAGAGTCGGACACNATTTACAGTAAACGATAGAGGATGAGATGGTTGGATGGCATCAGTAACGCAATGGACATGAGTTTGAGGAAGCTCCAGGAGATGGTGAAGGACAGAGAAGCTTGGCATACTGCAGTCCCTGGGGTCACAAAGAGTCGGACACGACTGAGTGACTGAGCAACAACAGTGTTGTATAAGCTTAGGGTGTACAATGTAGTGATTCACAATTTTTTAAGGTTAATTTTTATAATTATTTTTATGAATTTACAGTTATTATAAAACATTCATTATATTCCCTGTGCTATACAATATATCCTTACAGCTTATTTTATACATAATAGTTTAGTTTATATCTTTTAATTCCCTAACCCTAACTTGCCCCTCCTCCCTTCCCTCTCCCATGGTGACCACTAGTTTATATCTCTGTTTCTGCTTTTTATATTCACTGTTTGTTTTCTTTTTTCAGATTCTGCATGTAAGTGATATCGCACACTATTTGTCTTTCTCTGTCTTCCTCTGCAATTAGTGCAGTCTCATAGGGCAGGTGAAGTCAGGGCACAGGAGACCCCAGGACTGGTGCCCACACACTGGGAAGTGTAGTCAGGTCCTGGAACTAGAGCCAACTCATTGCCAGGCACTGCTGCACCCTGGAGTCTGGCTGCAGGGCCTGAGTGCCCTGCTGTGGATGGGCCTGTTTCCTGACATAGCTGGTGGCAAGATACATGGTATCCTGGAGCCTATGTTGTCCTGCCAGTGTGTGAGGCTGGGACCCAGCCTGTCCCAAGTCAGGATCTAGACTGTTGGTGGGTTGGCTGGGTCCATAGGCTGTGGTGCTACAGATGTTTGTGCTTGTGCTTAGTCACTAAGTCATGTCCAGCGCTTTGCGACCCCATGGACTATAGCCCACCAGGCTCCTCTGTCCATGGGATTTCCCAGGCAAAAATACTGGAGTGAGTTGCATGCCTTTCTCCAGGGAATCTTACTGACTCAGGAATCAAATCAGGGTCTCCTGCATTGCAGGCAGATTCTTTACCAGCTGAGTTATCAGGGAAGCCTCCAGATGTCCTGCTGCTCATATCCATTCAGTGATGTGGGGGGCTGGTCCTGAGGCTAGAACAGGCTCACCGATGGGTGGAAACGGGGATGCTGGGGCTGGATTCTGCCCAAATGGTGTGTGGAGCCAGGTCCTGGCATCTCTGGTGGCCTGGACTATGTCTGGGGGAGGGCTCGGTGGGGGGGGGGGCGGTCTTAAAGCAAATTGTCTACAGGTAGGTGGAACTGTATACCCACTCAGTTAGTTGCTTGGCTTGAGTGTTCTAATACTGGTGCTCACAGGCTGTTGGGCAGGAGTGGGGATGGGTCCTGTGGATAATCTAGAGGGAAGATTCCAAAATGATGCTTACCAGCACCAGAGTCCCATGGTAGAAGGGGCTCTCCCAAGTGGCTCCATAGTGTCTTTGTTCCCAGGTTGAGTCACAGTTTCTTCCTGCCTCTCTGAGAGACTCTCCAAGATCAGCAAATAGGTCCAACCCAGGCTCCTTTAAAATTTTGCTTCTTCCCTGGGCCCCTGAACCTATGAGATTTTGTGTGTCCCATTTGAGAGTTGAGTCTCCATTTTTCCCTAGTCCTCTAGGACTCCTGAAAGTAAGCCCTGCTGGCCTGAAAGCCAAAACTTTGGGGGGCTTGTCTTCCCAGTGCAGGACCCATGGGCTGAGAGCCCAATGGGGGGCTCAGAATGCTCACTCCTTTGGGAGCGCCTTTGGAGTTATAATTGCTTTCCCATTCATGGGTCACCCATTTGGGGGTATCAGTTCAGTTCAGTCACTTAGTTGTGTCTAACTTTTTGTGACCCCTTGGACTGCAGCTCACGAGGCCTTTCTGTCCATCACCAACTCCCGCAGTTTATTCAAATTCATGTCCATTTAGTCAGTGATGCTGTCCAACCTTCTCATCCTCTGTCGTCCCCTTCTCCTCCCACCTTCAATCATTCCCAACATCAGGGTCTTTTCCAGTGAGTCAGCTCTTCACATCAGGTAGCCAAAGTATTGAAGTTTCAGCTTCAGCATCAGTCCTTCCAATGAATATTCAGGACTGATCTCCTTTAGGATGGACTGGTTGGATCTCCTTGCAGTCCAAGGGACTCTCAAGAGTCTTCTCCAACACCATAGTTCAAAAGCATCAAATCTTCAGCATCCAGCTTTCTTTATAGTCCAACTCTCACATCCATACATGACTACTGGAAAAGTCATAGCTTTGAGTAGACAGACCTTTGTTGGCAAAGTAAGTCTCTGCTTTTTAATATACTGTCTAGGTTGGTCATAACTTTTCTTCCAAGGAGCAAGCATTTTTCATGGCTGCAGTCACCATCTGCAATGATTTTGGAGTCCCCCAAAATAAAGTCTGTCACTATTTCCACTGCTTCCCCATCTATTTGTCATGAAGTGATGGGACCAGATGCCATGATTTTAGTTTTCTGAATGTTGAGCTTTAAGCCAACTTTTTCACTCTCCTCTTTCACTTTCATCAAGAAGCTCTTTAGTTCTTCTTCACTTTCTGTCATAAAGGTGGTGTCATCTGCATACCTGAGGTTATTGATATTTCTCCCAGTAATCTTTCTTCCAGCTTGTGCTTCATCCAGCCCAGTGTTGCTCATGATGTACTCTGCATATAAGCTAAATAAGCAGGGTGACAATATACAGCCTTGACTTACTCCTTTCCTCATTTGGAAACAGTCTGTTGTTCCATGTCCAGTTTTAACTGTTGCTTCCTGACCTTCATGCAGATTTCTCAAGAGGCAGGTCAGGTGGTCTGGTATTCCCTTCTCTTGAAGAATTTTCCACAGTTTGTTGAGATCCACACAAAGGCTTTGGCACAGTCAATATGCCAACTTGGGGATATGGGACTTGACTGTATCCTGAGTCCACCTTTCCTGCTCATCTCATCGTGGCTCTTTCTCTGTATCTTTAGTTGGAGAAGATCTTTTCTTGTAGGTTCAAGTCTTTTTCATTAATGTTCCACAAAAGGTTGTAATTTTGGTGTGAGGAGGTAAGCTCAGGGTCTTTCTACTCTCCATCTCGTCTGATCTTTCATGTCATGGCTTTTAAAAATAAACTGTAGGTAATAATGGTTTCCCTAGTGGCTCAGATGATAAAGACTCTGCCTGCAATGTAGGAGACCCAGGTTTGATCCCTGGATCAGGAAGAGCCCCTGGAGAATGGAATGGCAACCCACTCCAGTATTCTTGCCTGGAGAATTCCATGGACAGAGGAGCATGGCAGTTTATAGTTCAAGAAGTCACGAAAAGTCAGACATGACTGAGTGACTAACACACACACATTGCACTGATTTGGTTCTTCTTTTTAAAAGTCTTCCAGTTATGCATCTGAAATCTACAAAATAATATAGCCTATACAATTTAAATCTTCAACAAAGAGTTAAAAAGATTAAAACAAATTGCTGTCAGAAGACAGGAAGCAGCATTATAAAAATATCCCTCTATTTTTTCTCATACACAGTATTTATTTTGTTAGTCCTACTATTAAATACTACTTGTTACTACTATTTACTAGTCCTATTGCTGTTTTGTTTAAACAATAACATTTGTGTAGCAACAATTAAAATATAGAATAATATACTATTTCAAATAAAAACCTATATGTCATGTTAAAGTCACAGATGTAAATAACTATTTATTATGTTATATCATATGGGGTGTTTGGGCCTGTATGGCTGTGAACTGGGATTGCTTTCTAAAAAGTTACTCTATTCACAGTGTGAACTCTGAGCACTAGGGAGGGGTCTGTGCACAGAGCTGCCTGCTTCAGTGTGTCAGAGCTTAAGCGGAGTGAGGAGGGTTCTGAGCAGGGCAAGGGCAAACTGGACAAGCATAAAGGTGAGCAACATCCAGAAAACTAAGATCATGGCATCTGGTCCCATCACTTCATGGGAAATAGATGGGGAAACAGTNAATGGTTTGGGGTTAATTTTGTAGATCTCTTTTTCTTCTCTTATATTTCTTGACTATCTAAGTCCCTTTAGCATTTTTTGTAAAGCTGGTTTGGTGCTACTGAATTGTCTTACTTTTTGCTTGTCTGAAGGTACTATAATCTTGATTGTAGATTTTTCCCTTTCAATACTTTAAATATATCTTGCCATTCTCTTCTGGCCTGCAGAATTTCTGCTGAAAAATCAGCTGCAAAGCATACAGGGTTTCCCTTGTATATAACTTGTTGCTTCTTCCTTGCTTCTTTTAATATTCTTTCTCTGTGTTTAGTCTTAGTTTGATTAGTATGTGTCTTGGCATGTTTCTCCTTAGGTTATTCTGTATGGGACTCTGTGCCTCTTGGACTTGATCGACTATTTCCTTTTCCATGTTGGGAAATTTGCAACCATAATCTCTTCAAAAACTTTGTCATACCCTTTCTTTTTTTTTTTTTTTTCTTCTTCTGGGACCTCTATTATTTGAATGTTGGTACGTTTGATATTGACTCAGAGGTCTCTGAGACTATCCTCAGTTCTTTTTACTTTATTCTGCTCTTCAGAAGTTATATCCAGTGTTTTATCTTCCAGCTCACTGATTCTTTCTTTTGTTTCAGATATTCTGCTCTTGATTCCTTCTAGAGTATTTTTAGTTTCAGTAATTGTGTTGTTTGTCTCTGTATGTTTATTCTTTAATTCTTTTAAGTCTGTGTTAATTGATTCTTGCATTTTCTTTATTTTGTTTTCAAGGTTTTTTTTTTTAGTCATCTTTACCATCATTATTCTGAATTCTTTTTCAGATAGTTTGCCTATTCCCTCTTCATTTATTTGGACTTCTATGTCTCCACTTTGTTAATTCATTTGTGTAGTATTTCTTTGCCTTTTCACTATTTTTTTTAAACTTATTGTGCTTGAAGTCTCCTTTTCCATGGCTTCAAGTTTGAATTATTTCTTCCTTTTGGTTTCTGCCCTACTGAGGTTGATCCAGTGGTTTGTGTAAGCTTCATGTAGTATGAGATTTGTGCTGAGTTTTGTTTGCTTGTTTTTCCTCTGATGGGCAAGACTCAGTGAGATGGTAATCCTGTGTGCTGATGATTGGGTTTGTATTTTTGTTTTGTTTGTTGTTTAGATGAGGCATCCTGCACAGGGTGCCACTGGTGGTTGCATGATGCCAGGTCTTGTATTCAAGTGGTGTCCTTTGTGTGAATTCTCACTGTTTGATACTCTCTAGGGTTAGTTCTCTGGTTCTCTAGGGTCCTGGAGTCAGTGTTCACACTCCAAAGGCCTAGGGCTTGATCTTTCTCCAAAGACTAGCCTATGTCCAATCTATCAAGAGGAATTTCAGCCAAAATGAAAGGGTCTTTACTTGAGTTCCAAAAGCCAGTGCACAAGAACACAGCGGAGATCTCTGACTCATCAGAAATTCACTGTGTCATCTCAAAGGCCCTCCACCCTTAATTGTTTTTTATTTGTTTACTCTGTCTTCCACTTTTCTGTTTGCTTTTTTTTTTTCCTGCTATCTTTTTTCTTTTTCTTGGTAAGAAAATTCTTGAATAATTTTAGGATTGCAGTTTGTATTTTTGAATGTTTTATGCTGCACTGGATATTACAATGACATGTGATGTCACATTTACATATCATCATATTTCCCATCATAAGTTTTTTCTATATAAATGTTTATTGTAGCTGAATTGTACTCCATAAAATTGTTTTCCTAATTTTTCACCTATTATCATTCTCAGCTTGTAACTGCATTACATTTTTCATAAAACTTTCTGAACATTGTCTTCTAATATGTGAGTCTTTCCCTGGGGCCAATGCTGTATCTACATCCCACCTCCCTTGCCTGCCAGTGTTTCCAGACCTCTGTTTCTTTACGAGTTCATCTCTGTTGCCTCTGTGTGTGTGTGTGTGTGTGTGTGTGTGTGTGTGTGTGTNTTGTCTTCTGATATGTGAGTCTTTCCCTGGGGCCAATGCTGTATCTACATCCCACCTCCCTTGCCTGCCAGTGTTTCCAGACCTCTGTTTCTTTACGAGTTCATCTCTGTTGCCTCTGTGTGTGTGTGTGTGTGTGTGTGTGTGTGTGTGTGAACATGCTTAGTTGCTCAGTTGTGTCTGACTTCTTGTGACTCTTTGGATTATAGCCTGCCAGCCTTCTCTGTCCATGGGATTTCCCAGGCAAGTATACTGGAATGGATTGCCATTTTCTTCCTCCAGGAGATCTTCCTGACCCATGCTCATAGGTGACCAGTAAAGTACTATAATGTGTTTCTGTCCTCTGGAGTCACAATTGACAAGATGCACTTTGTCCCAAGGGAGTCCTACTCTTCTTGTGGACACCATACACTTATTTAGTGATGTTGAGCTATTCTACTTTGGAATCATCTTGCCAACTATTTTTTCCAGGACCAGATGAAACTAACAACATTATTTTCTCATCACACACTGCTTTCTTTAAAAAGTTGAAGTATAGTTGATTTATACTGCTGCTCTTCAAATAAGATTATCAGTACCGTCTAACTAGATTCCATATATATACATTAATCTATGGTATTTATCTTTCTGTTTCTGACTTTCTTCCTTATGTATAATAGGCTCTAGGTTCATCCACTTCATTAGAATTGTTTCAGATGCTTTCATTTTTACAGTTGAATAATATTCCATTTTGTACAATTCTTTAATCATTCATCTGCCAATGGGCATCTAGGTTGCTTCCATGTCCTAGCAACTGTAAATAGTGTTGCAATGAACGTTGGGGTACATATGTTTTTTTTCAGTTATGATTTCCTGAGCGTATAGGCCCAGTAGTGGGATTACTGGGTTACATGCTAGTTTTATTCTTTGTTTTTAAAGGAATCTCCATATTCTTCTCTATAGTGGCTATATCAATTTGCCTTTCAACCAACAGTGCAAGAGAGTTCTCTTTTATCCACATACTCCTGAGCATTTGTTGTTTGCAGATTTTTTGATGATGGCCGTTCTGATTGGTGTGAAATGATACCTCATTGTAGTTTTGGTTTGCATGTCTCTGTTAATGAATGGTGTTGAATATGTTCATGTTTTTATTCACCATCTTTATGTCTTCTCTGGAGAAATGGCTATTTAGTTTTTCTGCTCACTTTTTGATTGGGTGAAAACCATTGTCTTGAGTATCAGTGTTTTAATTTTTACTTCAGTTATTGCATATGATTCAGATTACTCAGGATGCAAAGAATAATTTATTGTATTTTTCAATTCTCACACTTTACAATGTTCATTCTTCATGATGTTCCAAGATTTCTTATTTTATCATTGCTTTTCTGTTGGAGAAATACCTTTAATTATTCTCTAAGTGTAACCTCCTAGCAACACATTATTTTAGTTTTTCTTTTTCTAAGAATGTCCTTTACTAAATAATCCTTTTGTTTCTGGGAGACATTTTTACCTAATACAGAATTCATGATTGATATTCTTTTTTTCAGCACTTAAAAAACATTGTATCATTTCATTTTGCTCTACAGTTTCAAATGAGAAATCCCCTGTCATTTGACTTGGCATTCCCTTATGGATAATATGTCTTTTGTCTGTAGTTATTTTGAAGGTGTTTTGCTTGTGTCTAGTTTCAGGTGCGGAGAAGGCAATGGCATCCCACTCCAGTACTCTTGCCTGGAAAATCCCATGGATGGAGGAGCCTGGTAGGCTGAAGTCCATGGGGTCGTGAAGAGTCAGGCACAACTGAGCGACTTCCTTTTCACTTTTCACTTTCATGCATTGGAGAAGGAAATGGCAAGCCACTCCAGTGTCCTTGCCTGGAGAATCCCAGGGAGAGGGGAGCCTGGTGGGCTGCTGTCTATGGGGTCGTACAGGGTCGGACACGACTGAAGTGACTTAGCAGCAGCAGCAGTTTCAGGTAATGATAGTGGTAAAACCCACCTGCCAACACAGGAGCCGTAAGAGACCCAGGTTCCATATCTGGGTCAGGAAGATCCCCTGAAGAATGAAATGGCAGCACACTCCTGTTTTCTTGCCTGGAAAATCCTATGGATGGAGGAGCCTGATAGGTTACAGTCATAGGGTCACAAAGAGTCAGACATGACTGAAGTGAGTTAGCACTTTCAGAAGTTAAATTACAATGTATATTGGGAGGAATTTCTTTGGGTTTATCCTATTTGTGGTTTGCTCATCATCTTAAAGCTGTGGATTTACCAATGTCACCAAATTTAGGAAATTTTTATCTATTATTCCCTCTCTTTTTCCCTTTTCACTCTGGGATTCCGATGACACAAATGTTGTATCTTTTGTTATTGTCCCAAAGGTTGCTGAATCTCTGGTTTCTTTTCCTTTTTTTTTCTTCGTCTATTTTCTCTCAGTTGTTCAGATTAGGTAAATTCTATTGATCTGTCCTCTAATTCAGTTTCTATCTTAGTTAATTTCCATTCTACTATTTGAGCCCATTCAGAAAGTTTTCTATTTGTTACTATATTTTTCAGTTCTATAATTTCCCATTTGGTTTCATTTTATTCCTACTCTTTTTGATGAGAATTTCTTTTAATTTGTCCAAGAAAATTTTAATGACTTGTTAATCACTATTATGATGATTGCTTTAAAATCCTTGACAGATAACTCATATATCTGATTCTTCTCATGGTTGGCACCAGCTGATGGTCTTTACACGTTTAAGTTGCTATTGTCTTGATGATTTTTTAATTATAAGTTGGATATTTAAGCTGTTATATAAGAGACTTTGGGTCCCACTAAAGTTTTAAATTTCATTACATATATTTATTTTATTTTAACTTATTTAGGTTAGTCATACAGGTCCTGTCCTGTTTTTGTGGCAACCTAAATGTCAGAGCCTTGGTGGTGCTGTTTTGGGATGGTGGTATGTCCTGAGTCGCTGGGCTCTCACTGGTCCCTGTTGGTGTCCAGGCTGGGCTCTCTGTAGAGAAAGCACACCTCCATCCTGTGGGGCAATGAGGCTCCCCAGTCCAGGTCCTTGTGTGATGGAACTCCTTTCTCATGCCCACAGCTGAGTGGCAAGGAGAGTCTCAATTCAAGTGTCAAAAGAGAGAAGTGTCCCATTGATTGCCTCTTGTCAGCAGCCCCAGTAAATCTCTTTGCAGTTGCTGAGATTTTCTGTTGTTTTTGCAGAACTCATGCTTGATTTAGGGGAGGATGGAACATGCCTGGGCTACAGTGAACTGGAAATCAGAAATTGCTAGCTCAGGGCTGCCTTCTATGAGTAAGACATAAGACAGACTGTCACTGCATTGTCCCTCCAATTCTGGGCTCACAAACCAGGCTGCCTCCCTCTATCCACCATTCAGAGCTCAGCTTCAGTCACATATTACACTACTCTCAGGGTTTATTGCTGTGCTTAGTGGGAAGAAGAGATAAGTCCAAGAAGTTCAGTGAACTTATTTTAAATAGTAAATTCTGTAATAATTTTATTCATCTTGAAAAATTTCAAAAATATGTGCTTATAGTACTTTGTGCTATAAATTGGTGGTCTCATTTATCAATTTTTCAAGACCCAGAAATTTAAGAAAATTCACCAATCGCAGTTTAAATTGAAAATCTTCAATGTGTTCAACAAAAAAGTAATTAAGATCTATTCACAATCTGTGGTTTGCTTCCATCTGATGAAGTAGTATTAGGTCTGTCTCTTATACACATCTTTGCCTGGAAAATCCTATGGATGGAGGAGCCTGNCAATCGCAGTTTAAATTGAAAATCTTCAATGTGTTCAACAAAAAAGTAATTAAGATCTATTCACAATCTGTGGTTTGCTTCCATCTGATGAAGTAGTATTAGGTGAGAAGACTCTTTTCCAAAATAGATAACACTGAGCAACACTGGAGCCATCCAATGAATATTTCTAAAATTTTGGGGAAAAATTGGGGGCAGCCTTAATAGGTTTTAGTCTAAGATTAAAAAGAGGAGTGAGTGAGTGAAATCGCTCAATCATGTCCGACTCTTTGCGACCCCGTGTACTACCAGGCTCCTCTGTCCATGGGATTCTCCAGGGAAGAGTACTGGAGTGGGTTATCATTTCTTTCTCCAGCGGATCTTCCTGACCCAGGGATTGAACCCAGGTCTCCTGCATTGGAGGCAGACACTTTAACCTCTGAGCCACCAGGGAAGCCCTAAAAAGAGGACTGTCCTTGAATTTTCGAAACTTCTACACTATTCTGGAATTCAAGTTCTTTCATACATGTATCTGTTCTTAGGCTGCTTTCTTCTGGAGGCTTTGCAATGAATCATCACTTTATCCTGGTGATGAAGGAGCTTAGTGCTCACTCCTACCCACTGTGAATCTTCATCCCAGGTAAGAAAGTCTCCCTACCTTTCCAGGCAGGAGAACCCTAATCTTAGAAGCTGTGAGTTAATTCAAAGGGTTGATTCAGTGGTCTTTCTGACTTCTGATTCTTTTTCACAGAAGCATCCCCACTATAAACTGGGTAAATAAATATGTGGTGAGACAGAGAAGTGTTATTTTTTCCTGCTGTGATATATTTATTTCCTCTAGCTTTAAGCTTTTAAAAGTAAGCAGTATTCTCTTTTTTCATTTTTACAATGCCACTTGTTTACTTCTTATTTCACTTTTTTCTAGTTTGGTGATGCAGTTACTCAAGGGATAGAACAGAAGAGGATCAGATAAGGCACTGTGCCTAATGGGAAAAAGGAGTGAGTTAATTGATGTACATGGGTACCACCCTACTCACTTGTCTGCTAGGTCATTACAGAACATGACTTTGTCATATAAACTATCTGTAATAAAAGTGAAAATGATTACATGTGAAAAAAAATTATGAATATATAGTCTTTGCAAAACTGCTGCTGCTACTGTTGCTGCTGCTAAGTCACTTCAGTCATGTCTGACTCTGTGCAACCCTATAGATGGCAGCCCACCAGGCTCCCCCATCCTTGGGATTCTCCAGACAAGAACACTGGAGTGGGCTGCCATTTCCTTCTCCAATGCATCAAAGTGAAAAGTGAAAGTGAAGTCGCTGAGTTGTGTCCGACTCTTATCAACCCCATGGACTGCAGCCTACCAGGCTCCTTCGTCCATGGGATTTTCCAGGCAAGAGTACAATGCTGTAAATCAAGGGATGAGGAGTGCATATGGTGAGACAGTTAAGGGGGAAAGAGGGTAGGCAGTGGGAGCCTCAGGGAAGCCCAATGAATGCATCAGGGATGCTGAGGAGCAGAGGGCATCCTCTCCATAAGCTACTGTCTGAGTAGAAAGATAAGAGTAGCAGGAGCTACTATCATTCAGTAAAGCTCTTAAAATCCTGGGATGAGAGAGGCCTGAGGAATCAGGCAAAGATTAAACAGTAACATAAAAAAGAATTAGATGTATGCTCACTGAGAGAAGCATTTAAACAAATTATGTTGGATTTATAGAATGAATTATATGCAGTTATAAAAAACCACTTTTGAAAAATATTTTATAAGAGGAGGAAATAGCATGCATCAATAAAAATTACAGTTTTTATTCTAAAAATAATTGTGAACCTCCAGGGCAGGCAACAGGGTGAACTGTAAACCACCACCTAGAAATACAAAATAACAACTATTGTTTTGAATGTATGAGGTGAAGGTGAAGTCGCTCAGTCATGTCTGACTCTTTGCAACCCCATGGACTGTAACCTACTAGGCTTTTCAGTCCATGGGATTCTCCAGGCAAGAATACTGGAGTGGATTGCCATTTCCTTCTCCAGGGGATCTTCCCAACCCAGGGATCAAACCCAGGTCTCCTGCATTGGAGACAGACGCTTTAATCTCTGAGCCACCAGGGAAGCCCTTTGTGTTCAGAAAGAGAGCCATTAAGCTTAGAAATGTAATATGTGACAAGTACGGTGTTTCCATGTTGGGAAATGAGAAATCATTAAGGAAACAAACTGGTCCCTTTGGACCGTAAGCTAAAAAACATGAACTCCATTTCGAGTACTCCACATGCAGAAAAATAATATTGTAAAGACCTACAAGTAAATGATGAAGACTATATTATGACCTCAGGGTAGGATCCCCTGGGGGAGGGAATGGCTACCTATGCCAGTATTCTTTCCTGGAGAATCCCCTGGACAGAAGAACCTGGTGGGCTACAGTCCATGGGCTCATAAAGAGTTGGACACAACTGAGTGATGAACACAACAGGGTAGGAAAATATTTCTTAGGTAAGCATCAAAATCAGAAACCACAAAAGGAAAAAAAAGGTACTACATTCAGTTAAGTTCAAACTTGTAAATAGCAAAGCATACTCTAAGAGTTCCACTAGATAGACCTGGGTTTAGGAAAGCTATTGGTAACACTGTTACTGATTAGATTACTGGGAAAATGAGTATTTTCTACCCATTAATGAGAAGAAGATAGAGAAATCATATTGGGGCAAAGATTGCCCAGTCATATCCAAACCTCTCCCTATTCACCAGTCTCCCTTCTTAGTCTGGCTACATGACCAAATTTGGCCAATGACATTTGAACAAAGAGATGTCTGTCATCTGTGGCTCTGGCCTCTAAGCTGTCTCATGTGATCTTCTGTATGCTCCGTGTTCTCCACCTCCATGGCTGAATGTGAAACCTTCCCCGGTGGAGAGCCACATGATGAAACCCTTGAACAACATGGATGTACATTGTTTTGGTCCACATACACATGGATTTTTCTCAATAAATACAATATCTGTAAATAAATATGAGTTTCTTCTTTTACATTATCTTTCCATTTTTGACATCAGTGTTAGTATTATGAATAGCATCTACAGTGTTTTATATCATATAAGAATATTGATACAGGTACAGACAACTCATCTTGTCTGTAATGGAAACTTTAGTATATGGAATGGAAACTTTGGTATCAATGAATACAATATAGTACTATAAATGTATTTTCTCTTTCTTAGGATTTTCTTACCATTATCTTTTCTCTAGCTTACTTTAAGAATACAATATATAATACACATAATATACAAAATATGTGTTAATTGATTATTTATGTTAGTAGTAAGACTGCCAGTCAATGGTAGGGTGTAAAGTGTTAGCTGCCCAGTTGTGTCAGACTCTTTTGACCCCAGGGACTGTAGCCTGACAAGCTCCTCTGTTCATGGAATTCTCCAAGTGAGAATACTGGAGTGGGTAGCCGTTCCCTTCTCCAGGGGATCTTCCCCACCCAGGGATCGAACCCTGGTCTCCTGCATTGCAGGCAGTTTCTTTACCACTTGAGCCACCAGGGAAGCCCCCAACAGTAAGCTACTAGTAGTTAAATTTTGGAGAGTCTGAGTTATACCTGGATTTTTGACTGCATATATTTTTGCGGTCCATATTGTCCAAGGTCAACTGTACTAGATCCCTGGATCCACTGAAGAAGAGCCATCATTTAGGTTAGATCCATGTCAGATAAGGATGTGAGCAGGAAATAAATGTTTATGATGTTAACCCACCAATATATTTGAGTTGTTTGTTAGAACAGGGCTAATTATCCATTTAGAAATCAGTGCCAGGAGTGGGGCACTTGCATATGAAAACCTGGTATCTATGACACTGCCTTAGTTTGGGGTGGCAGTTGATAAGAAAAGGAACATTTGAGCCTGGAAATTCACGTTATGATTTGGTAAATATTTGGTAAAACTGTTGCCTACAATAATTGGGAGGCAGGCTGTGTGCCTAATTAAGCTGACAGCTCATGGAGGAAAAGTAAATTGAAAAAGTTCAAAGTGGTATGGGCCACATTTGGGAAAATGTTCCAAGAATGAGATGAGCTCAGTAGGGCAGTTTACAAGGAGAAATGAGAGGACACAGTGCAAGTCCACAAATTCCAGTCACTCCGAAGTGGCAAAGGCCTTCTAGGTCACAGGGAATAAGAGATGAGATGTTTTTGTAAATGCGGCCAACAACTATACAATAAAACTTCTGCAGTGAATAAAGAGAAAGATGAGGCTGTATGTGTGGCCTTCCCACAAAGCCCAAGAGCCCTAAGAGAGTCTCCAAAAAGTTGAGAGAAAGAGGCATGAAGGTAAAAAACAGAGTAATAAAGAAGAATTGAAACTACGTTCACTGTGGATAATTATGGGAGTCTGGACCTGAATGGAAGCAAGTAGACCAGAAATCTGTCAAGTTTTTGAGGAAATTGTGTTGCTAACAAAGCCATTAATGGGAACAATGGAAACAATGTCACAGTGGGGATAATGAGAGCTCACTGGTAAAGAATCCACCTGCCAGTGCAGGAACTTTGGGTTCCATCTCTGATTCCGGAAGATCTCACGTGCCATGGAGCAGCTAAGCCTGTGCACCACAGGTATTGAGCCTGTACTCTTGAGCCTCGGAGCCAAAATACTGAGTCCATGTGCTGCAGCAACTGAAGCCTGCGTACTCTAGAGGCCATGTTCTGCCACAAGAGAGGCCACAGCAGTGAGAAGCCTATGCACAGCAACTGGGGAGCAGCCCCCGCTTGCTGCAGCTGGAGAAAAGCCCACGCAGCAGTGAGCACTCAGGGTAGCCCAAAATAAATAAATACATGCTGCTGCTGCTGCTGCTAAGTCGCTTCAGTCGTGTCCGACCCAATTATATTAAAAAGTGCTGACAATGAAATATTCAAAGACCTTGGTTCTCTGTAGCAGATTGCATTCTCTAAAGTGGCCACAGTGTCCCATTCCACATGGGGTTTTACAGTGTGACCAACACACCTGCCACCGAGGGACGAGGGTCTGTGTGCTCTCTTTTGGACCCTGGGTATGCTCAGAACTAGGAGGGAACTTCCGTTATGGGATGTCCATGATTAGGTCATCATTGGTGGTGCATCTTCTAAGCTCACATATAGTTTTTACGTGATNTGACCAACACACTTGCCACCGAGGAACGAGGGTCTGTGTGCTCTCTTTTGGACTCTGGGTATGCTCAGAACTAGGAGGGAACTGCCGTTATGGGATGTCCATGATTAGGTCATCATGGGTGGTGCATCTTCTAAGCTCACATATAGTTTTTACGTGATATGCGCTCTTGGAACCCAGTCACTGTGATACGAGAAAGTCCACTGTTCCTGAAGAGGGCCACCTGGGAGAAACCAGCCCCTTAACTCAGGATAAACTTCCAGCCAACCTCCACCAACAACTTGCCAGTCATGTGAGCTCTTTGGAAGTGGGTCCTTCAACTCCAGTTGAGTGACCCTAATCAACACCCTAATCAACACTTCAATTTGAACCCTGGTCAAATTGAAGATTTTTGAGCTAAATAAAAAATTTTCTTTTTAGTCTACTAACCTTTGAGGTGTTTCGTACATAGCAACAGATGACCAAAACAGCCCCAAGAGCAAGATACAGGCTTCACAGTTTATACATCCCCAAGGATAAATGTATATTTCCTTCCCCAACACTTATAACTTGTGTGGCCAATAAAGTGGATAAAGAGGAGCTTCCTAGACATTATTACCATAAAAAATAATGGACCAGAGAGCTCCTCCTAGATAATTTAATTAAGGCCTAGTCAAGGAATCTACACTTCAAGGTGTCTTCCCAGGGATTGTCTGATAGGAATCCATTACCATTTTGAATTAATAACTGTGGTATGTCTTCTTTTCTCCCTTTTTGTGAACAGCTTTTACTGCACGTGTCCTGCCCCACTCTCCTGCTGCCATAAGATCTAACACTGAAGCATGTACATTACCATATGTAAAATAGATGACCAGTGCGAGTTCAATGCTTGAAGAAGGGAAGGGCACCCAAAGCCAGTGCTCTGGGACAACTCAGAGGGATAGAGTGAGGAGGGAGGTGGGAGGGGTTCAGGATGGGAGGACACATGTATACCTGTGGCAGATTCATGATGATGTATGCAAAAACCATAACAATATTGTAAAGCAATTATCATCCAATTAAAATAAATAAATTAATTTAAAAAGATATGTAGATGACACCACCCTTGTGGCAAAAAAAAAAAATTATGGGGAGGATTGGGATGACTTGATTTTTTAGTCCATAAATAGATTTCCCAGTTGGTCCTAATGGAGAGAGATATCCATCACCTGGTCTCTGGGCTGGATGCAGGGACTTGATGAAATTTTATATGGTTTCCTTGGGGAGGGATATGAGAATGTTCAATGTGTGGGCAGAGGGGAGTCGCCTGATGGTTTGTGACCATCGCAGCAGAATTCACAGAGAGTATTAACACTCACCTGAATCCATATATACCCTAACGCTTCCCTGTCTCTGAAGTTAGGTTATATGACTGAGTTTTGGCCCGTGGAATGTGGGCAGCCCCTCCCAGGCCTGGTTTCTAAAGTGTTTCATATCACTATCCATGTTTTTTCTCTTCTATCCTCATGACTGAAGGCAAGGATCCTAAGATGGTTGAGTCACTCAGTAGAACAAACCCAGACTCCCCAAAGAGCTGATTCACATCAACATGCAGTGAGCAAAATTAACTTTCTTTTGATGTTAAGCTACTAAAATTTGGGGGTTATTTATTATAGTATGTAAGGATAATTAGCCTGTCTAACATAACAAGCAGAGAATATGAATAGCTATATTAGAAAAGAAAAGACCCAAATGGATTATAAAAATGAAAAGATACTCAGCAGATAAAACTCAAAACAGCAGTTAAATACCATCTTTCCACTTATCAGATAGGCAGAAAGCAGTCCACTAATACTGAAGAAAAATAGAGAATTTTCAACATTGATGGTGGGAGTGTGTGGGGGTCAGAGTTCAGGGTAGGAAACAGAAATAAATCTGAATATTTTAGGCAGAAAGATTTCCTGTGGATAACAGTGTGCTGACAGAATCAGGGAAAGGATGGGGGTAATGGTGAGCAGAGGACTGACAGGCTCCAGGCTGTGTCTCTAGGAACGTTCCCTGAGCAGGCAGAACTCCACCATGGAACAGGGTAATGGGAGATCAGAAAACTACTCTTGAAGTCACAAGATTTAAGAGCAAACTCCTTTATGTGTGTCCCAGATAAAAGACAGCTGGGGTGGGGGATGGCCATGACTGCTACTGCAGAAAAACCCTATTTGCCCTGGGGATGCAGCCTAAGGCAGCAAGAAATGCGTTTCCTCTAACTCTACAACCTCCTTAGAAAGCATCTTACCAGTACAATTATACTATGTTTGTGCTCAGTCATTCAGTCCCAACTCTTTGGGACCCTATGGACTGTAGCCCGCCAGGTTCCTCTGTCCATGGGATTTTTCATGCAAGAATACTAGAGTGGGTTGCCATTTCCTTCACCAGGGGATCTTCCCAACCCAGGGATTGAACCCGTATCTATTGTGTCTCCTGCACTGGCAGGTGGATTCTTTACCACTGAGCCACCTGGGAAGCCCACAATGACACTGAAGAGAAATAAAACCTCTGATCCAGAAATCCTACTTCCTAGTGAGCACAGGGCCACATAGGTAAGGGAATTTTTCAGTATAATTTGTAATAGTGAAAACTGTGTAAACAATTATCTGTCTCTCAGCATAGGAATTGTTGAATGCTCTATCCAAACAATGGACTATTACAATGTGTGTGTGTGTGTGTGTGTGTGTGTGTGTGTGTGTGTATACAAATGCACTCAGTTGTGTACAACTCTTTGCAATCCCATGGACTGTAGCCCACAAGGCTCCTCTGTCCATGGAATTCTCCAGGCAAGAATAGTGGAGTGGGTTACCATTTACTTCTCCAGGGAATTTTCCCCACCCAGGCATTGAACCCACACTTCTTGTGTCTCTTGCATTAGCAGGTGGGTTCTTTACCAGCTGAGCCACCAGGGAAGCTCATATTATAGCATAGTTAAACTAAATGACAAAAGGATAAAATAGCAAAAAATAATTCAAGGAAAAGGTATGCTACAAAATGGTATATGAAGAGTAATATCAATACTTCACATATTTTAAAAAGTATTCGAAGCAATAATCGATCTTATTTGGGAACACACAATCCATAGGGCCTGTTGACAGTACATATTCATTCAATCCAGTTTCCCTCTGCAGCAAGAGGGAGGGCAAGCAGATGATAAAGGGATTTTAACTTTATTACTAATATCTTATTACATTCTGTTTTTCCTAGGATCTGAAGCATGATGATAAAATGTTTACAAGTATTGATGTTTACAAGTATCTTGATGGTAGTAGGTATATAAATGTCTGGTATATACTTACCTGTATTGGTTGAGTTTAAAATGTTTCCTGATTAAAATGAATATTGTGAAGTGTATTAAGCAGAGTCATACAAATATAAAGAAAACCGAAAGTAACTGGAAAAAAGATGAAATATGGTGATAATTTTGTTGTCATACAATTTTGTGTTTTCCATATGTACACCATGAGTAAGATCTTTGAGAACAGGAACACTTAATTGTATTTAGTTTATTTAACGTGGAATATGGGGTCATGCTGAATGGCTTATAATAAATTGAGTCATAGTAAATCTTTCTTCTTATACCTGAATGACTGTACTTTTTTGCAACTTGCCAAGTTGGGTATTTTTTTAAAAATAGTGATTAGTCACCCCAACTTTTGCTTAGAGCTCTAGATCTGATTTTTCTTTTTGAAGAAAATAGTAGTTGAGTGGGAACGGGTGCTAATTTCCTCTCACTTCATCTTTCTTAGGAAAAGGGATAGATGACTATATGGTGGTCATATGTCCTTATGATAGACATAGCATTTGAGACAAAATAAATAGCTTTGTCATATCTGGCCTGAAAAACACAAATCTACAGTGACAGGAACAGAACACAACCAGAGTCTCGTGTATTACAGAAGTTGGGTTTCTTAGCCAAACTGGTGCCTAAAAATATATGTAATTATGGCTACAAACTTATATCTCTAGTCCTTTCTCCTTTCCACTTTTAGCTTTTCCAGTCTTAAAAATTATCTACTGGAGATGCCCAGCTCTGGGGTAACCTTGTTTTGTTTTATTTATTTAGTTATTTTATGACATCAGAATAGGACTTTGGAGAGATTGTACCTCATCAGATAATTTTAGGAACATTTTTTTTTTAAACTCAACTTCTTTGACATCTCTCTTGTGCAGAATAATTGCCCCCAGCATACCACAAGTTTTTTTTCAAGACAAGCACTG
This sequence comes from Neotragus pygmaeus, assembly GCA_006410875.1. Lineage (NCBI taxonomy): Eukaryota > Metazoa > Chordata > Mammalia > Artiodactyla > Bovidae > Neotragus > Neotragus pygmaeus. The sequence goes on along the minus strand of SJYV01028392.1, from coordinate 1,280,336 downwards.
TCATCAGTGGAGGACAGGAGAGAGTCTGAATGTTTGAAGGGGAACATGGCTGCTGCGAGGAGGAGTACACTGACAGAGGAAGCAGAGAACACTTACTTTGTGGTCTGGATTTCAGAGGTCATCTGCAAAGCCTCCAACCAATGCCACTGGATTCTCTTGGATAAATTCCATTATGTCATAAATCTCTGGGGACTGAATATTGTTAATTAGGAATACTTCCTAACCCAGTATGTACAAAGGCCAGTTAAATTCAGTTTAGTTGCTCAGTCATGTCCAACTCTTCGCAACCCCATGAATTGCAGCACGCCAGCCCTTCCTGTCCATCACCATCTCCCGGAGTTCACTAAGACTCAGGTTCATCGAGTCCATGATGCCATCCAGCCATCTCANATCCATTCTGAAGGAGATCAGCCCTGGGATTTCTTTGGAAGGAATGATGCTAAAGCTGAAACTCCAGTACTTTGGCCACCTCGTGGGAAGAGTTGACTCATTGGAAAAGACTGTGATGCTGGGAGAGATTGGGGGCAGGAGGAGAAGGGGACGACCGAGGATGAGATGGCTGGATGGCATCACTGACTCGATCGATGGACGTGAGTCTGAGTGAACTCCGGGAGTTGGTGAGGGACAGGGTGGCCTGGCGTGCTGCGATTCACGGGGTCGCAAAGAGTAGGACATGACGGAGCGACTGAACTGAACTGAACCACTGTGTAGGAATTTGTTGCCAGATCCTTTGACTTTTTAAGAGAAACTAGAAATAAGGACTTAAAATCTCTTAATTAAAAAAATTAATAATTAATTCAAAGTTTTTAAAAAACCTGTAAGGGCCCAATAAAATATGAATGCAGGCCCAGCTCAGTCAGTAAACTACCAGGCTTAACTGCTCAGTTGCTCAATAATAGATGGTCTATACATCAAGCAAAGTTAGATCGCTATATTATACCACAAAGAAAATTAAGTTTCAGGTGGACAAAACATATAAATTTTTAAAAAGTATACGTTAATAAGTAGATTTACTTCTATAATAATAGTATCAACAACAGCAAAAACAAAAAGATAGAAAAGGAAACAAGAGAAATGGCTTAAGCAGGGAGAGTAAAGAAAAGGATTATGGTATCTATTAAAATCTTGTCAGGTTTTTACTGCCCTACTTTGAACTAGGCCAAAGTCTCTTTTCAAGGGACAATTCTAAGTCAAGGTACCAATTTCTAGGAATTAGATATGTCATGGCGAGACAAAACACACTAAGCACACACAAATAAAGGATACATGTATTCCTTACTGATAATTTATTATACTGTGATTCTTAACCAAGGTTCACTGTAAACACAGTCTTTTTGTTAATACCTGGAAGTATCTCTGGTCAATCAGAGCCTGCTGCTGGTTATCTTTGCTGGGATTATCTTTTCCCTCTTTGTCCTCAGCCTTTTTTTGACCGATAATATTCTGTAATCTAAGGGGGGGGAAAAATCAAGATGATACATACACTTTACTAAACAGTGGATGGATTAAGATGACAAAATAAGCCAATGATCCAGCTGCCCTCCTGTTAACTCTGTCATTTTATATATGTGTATGTGCATGCATACACATGCATATAATCATATATACATTTTTAATTTAAGCCATATTGTCACTAGAAAATGAGAAGACCCTCTCAATAGACACAATATAGAAGGAAACCCTGAAAACAAAAGGAATCAGACTGATGAAGAAAAGTTATAACCATTCCCCAACACTTACAAAGAACAGAATAGGAAAGAACTACAATAAAGGATGAAAACAACTTCCAAGGTGCTCCAAGTTTGATGTTGTAAGGGCATCAGTAAACAGTGGCAGGGCAAACAGTTTGGGCACTGCAACAGCAACAACTAGACAGCTTGTTCCTCCTTCATATTCCACTGGTGCCAAAGAGAAGACAACAGTGAAACCTGCTAATGAAGGGGGCATGAAAACTCAGAGACCATTGTCCTAGGTGGCTACCAGAACTCTAGGGGAGAGTCTCTGTCCAAAAATCTAAAAACATATGAGTGTATCCACTTAAGAGATATTCAAATAGCTCTAAAAGTCAGGTGTACTAGACATTTCTCCCCCACCACCTGCCTTAGAAAAAAGTCTCTTATTAAACCCACTTCAAATTAAACATCTTAAATGTGAGTATGCCTATCAGTTTCCTGTGGAACCATGACCCATTAAACTGATTCCATGACTCATTCATTAATAAGCTTGACTTGCTGTTCATAAAATATTTTCCTACTAAAAAACAATAGCTTTCCCACTGTTTTTTGCTTTGTGAACTAAATCTAATCTCCATGTGTTAGCATTTGAACTTCATGCTGTCAGTCCTAATCCAATATTCCTCCTGACTCCTTTCTTAACGTCATCTCTTATTACCACACTACAATTATCTCCTCCACTCTCACATGTATTCCCCTTGATATTCACTTAACTGTTTTTCTGTGCTCTCTGGAGGACATATGTCCAAAACAAAATAAACAGAAATAACTCTAGATAGAAGTCAACCTCTTTCCTCTAGTAGACACAAAGACTTCCCAATCTATTCTCACTTGTTTCATTGTTCACTTGCTCAGCTGTGTCTGATTCTTTGTGACCCCATGAACTGAAGCATGCCACACTTCCCTGTCCCACACAAGCTCCTGGAGCTTGCTCATACTCATGTCCACTGAATCAGTGATACCATCCTACCATCTCATCTTCTACTGTCCCCTTCTCCTCCTGCCTTCGATCTTTCCCAGCATCAGGGTCTTTTCTAATGAGTTGGCTCTTCATGTCAGGTGGCCAAAGTATTGGAGCTTCAGCTTCAGCATCAGTCCTTCCAATAAATATTCAGGACTGATTTCCTTTAAGATTGACTGGTTGGATCTCCTTGCAGTCCAAGGGACTCTCAAAAGTCTCCTCCAGCACCACAGTTCAAAAGCATCAGTTTTTTGGTGTTTAGCCTTCTTTATGGTCCAACTGTCACATCCATACATGACTGTTGGAAAAAGCACAGCTTTGACTAGACAGACCTTTGTCAGCAAAGTGATGTCTCTGCTTTTTAATACACTGTCTAGGTTGGTCATAGCTTTTCTTCCAAGGAACAAGTGTCTTAATTTCATGGTTGAAGTAACCAGTGGCAGTGATTTTGGAGCCCAAGAAAATAAAATCTGTCACCGTTTCCATTTCTCTTCCATCTATTTGCCATGGAGTGATGGGATCAGATGCCATGATCTTCATGTTTTTAATGCAGGGTTTTAAGCCAGCTTTTTCACTCTCCTCTGTCACCTTCATCAAGAGGTTCTTAAGTTCCTCTTCACTTTTTGTCATTAGGGTAGTGTCATCTGCATACCTGAGGTTATTGATATTTCTCCTGGCAATCCTGATTCCAGCTTTAGCTTCATCCAGTCCAGCATGTCACATGATGTACTCTGCATATAAGTTATAAGCAGGACATATTCCTTTCCCAACTTGGAACCAGTCTGTTCCATGTCTGGTTCTGTTGTTTCTTGACCTGCCTATAGGTTTCTCTGGAGGCAGGTAAGGTGTATTCCTATCTCTTTAAGAATTTTCCAGTTTGTTGTGATCCGCACAGTCAAAGGCTTTGGTGTAATCAATAAAGCTGAAGTAGATGTTTTTCTGGAACTCTTCTGCTTTTTCAATGATCCAACAGATGTTGGCAATTTGATCTCCAGTTCCTCTGTCTTATCTAAATCCAGCTTGTACATCTGGAAGTTCTCAGTTCACATACTGTTCAAGCCTAGCTTGAAGGATTTTGAATATTACCTTGCTAGCATGTGAAATGAGCACAGTTGTGCAGTAGTTTGAACATTCTTTGGCATTGCCCTTCTTTGGGATTGGAATGAAAACTGACCTTTTCCAGGCCTATGGACACTGCTGAGTTTTCCAAATTTGCTGGCATACTGAGTGCAACACTTTAACGGCATCATCTTCTAAGATTTGAAATAACTCAGCTGGACTTCCATCGCCTGCACTTCCTTTGTTCGTAGTAATGCTTCCTAAGGCCCATTTGACTTCACACTCCAGGATGTTTGGCTGGTGAGTAATCACACCACCATGGTTATCCAGATCACTAAGATCTTTTTTGTATAGTTTCCATTTGACTTGTCATCTATTTACCATATTAATATACTTGACAGTGTTGCCTAAAAGCAGTGCCAAAAGCATAGTGTCTAAAAAACAAAAGTAACATAGAAAAGCCAACAGCTCTCTAAGAGGACTACAAGTAAGCGGACATATCTGAATTTACATATTAACCTTGCATGCAGGTGAAAAAGTTTAACTTCTCAACAAACTGTTTACAAGTGTGATTAACATTATACTATGGATGTACAACATTTTAGCTGCCAGGACAGTAACCTAAACATGTCACTGAATGTACTAGCTACAGTCACTCTGGGAAATGAAATGTGATTCAATTAACTAGGTAAATTAAGAGATACCCTGAATTTAATAACAATGACAACATATTTGGGAGCCTGGTGGTGATGATAATTAGTATTTATTGAGAACCTTCTCTATGAAGGTACTCTTCGAAGCACTTCACATGTATTAATGTATTTAATCCCACTGTTTTTCTATATTTACAGAAGTTAAGGATTAGTAAAATCTAGGAACTTATGGGAAACTGACCTTTGGTTCAGCTAGTCTGACAGTAAATATTTGCCATAGCATAATACTTCTGAAAACCTTTGTATTCGGCAAAACCACACATGTGAAAATAACAGCGGTCAGGAGAAAAGTGTTAGAAATCAGAGTATTTAAAAACTGATGCAACTATGTAACTAGACAACTAACAAAAAGTAATACTTGGTGCCTCAAGATAAGTTAAACAGCTCAAGTATGTCTTGAGGTTGTCTCCAATATTACAAAACCCATAGCCAACAGAACAGAAATGTTGGCTTGAGGATGCCAAGACTACAAAGATGGAAGGTGAGCTCCTGGCCAAAGAAGCCAAGGTTAAAACGGGTGGGGAAAGGGAAGTACAACTTGCCTTCAGCCTCCAGTCTGTCTAATACTGGGAGTCAGGGAGGGAGCCTTGGGTACAGGTTCTCATTTTAAATTTTCTTAAAACAGAGCTGAAAGGGCAGATGCCTACATACTAGCAAAGCTTTCCCCTTTCCAAAGTCTATACTATTCTCCTTTTACCATGGGGGGAAAAAAATCACATGAAAACAATGTAACTACTATGTTAATCTAATTATTCCCTTACTTTCCAATTGCATTTGACTTAATTGGTATTTTATAAACCTGTGTTTGAGCAGACTATGCTGCACTTAGAAATATTCCAGGATTGTTTTGTAGTCTCCAGAGTGGTGAGCAGAACCTGAAGGCCATAAAAATCCCCTAAAATGGCTACGGAATTCTTCACATAGATACTCATTCCACATAGCCAGCAGCAATAGCTATGTTCCTCTGTGGAGTCTGGGAAATCCAGAAAACTGCCCAACTTAAAAACATTGTTATCTCCTGTTTTCGATAGCCATCCCCCTAAGTGTCCACGTGCAGACACTTTATAGCTTTTAACCGTGTCTGCTGAAGCCTTTTCATAATTTCATGGTGACTCTCATGCTGGAATTCTGTTTGGGAGATGGATGGGGAGCCCTAACTTAAACTTTTTTCACTTTGACTCAGGTATGTTTCCATATCCTGCCCTTTCCCTAGCCTATGAAGCCACAGGAGTCATCTGTGCACCATGTCACTGACTGACACTTGCTGGGTGCCATTTCATGGGGGAAAATGGGATACTGAGAAGCCAGCCCTTTTCTCTTTGGCCTCTTGTTTATATTATTGAAGTAACTGAATAAAGCCTTGATGATTAATTGGCTTGGCTTATTCTAACTGACCACCTCAACTTCTGCCAGCTCAACACGTGGGTGATAAGATTCTGATTTTATTTTCTTCTAACAAAATATAAATACCACTGAAAAAATTAAATAGATTTAGTGTAGTACCTTTGGCTATCTTGCACTGGCAAATCTATTTGATTACTTCCTAGCAACAGAACTTCATAACCAACTTACTTATAATATTAGCTCAAACAAGTTTTTGTATGTTAAATTAATATCAGTTGATATTGAAGATTGATTAGTTGAGAAGTAAATACAGATCTAAAGAAAAAATTGAATTTTCTCTGGTTATAAAAGGGAAAGAGACTTTCCCCTCCTTTTCTTGTAGCATTTCCTTTAGAAAACCTGTAGCTGTAAATCCTTTCTAAGTATGTAGATTCTGTTAAAATTTAAATAAGCCTCCTGCTTAAAATTAGCAGTGTCTTAGAAGCCTTAGAACCATCTCTTTGAAATAAGGACTTCGAGGAAGAGGGTGCCTTGTCTCCTTTTCCCTATTGGAGCTTAGCCTAGGATCCTGGCTCCAAGTTGTAACTTTCCCCTTGTCACAAGATATAATTAAAGGGTGAGATTTCCTTTTGTCTTTGCAATCCCTTTAGCATACTGCCTCTAATGCACATAGCAGTCTGGCTCAATATTTATTCCAACTGTTATAAAAATGTTTCTTTTTTCCCCTACACATGTGGAGAATATTCACTGGGTTGACAGATTTTTATTTCTAATTATTTCCTTAACATCGGTAGTTCCTTGAAAAAAATTCTACCTCTGCCCATGCAAAAATTAAAAATTTGAGGTTTTACATTAAAAAAGTTTTTTTCATTGGGTTTTTGTTTGGTTTTAATGATTATTAGTGTGAGCTTGAGAGTCCAAATGCTTAGGTGTGGGTCTGATGTCTTTCCAAGTTCTTCCACATGCCACCTGTGCAATATGGGCAAGTTATCTAACATCCTTAACTCTGTTTCACATTTAGATACTATAGAAGTTTTAAATTCCAAATATAAATTTCTAAAAACACAAATCATTTCTTCAAAATTCAACAGAAAAATATAGCTAGGATTGGTTCTAAATCACAATTTTAAAGTCTAATAGTGAAAAATCACTCTCAAAATCACAGCACAAATGAACAACAACAAAAATATACACAGTAAATTCTCATTATTCATGGCAGTTATATTCAATAAAGTTACTGTATCCACTGAATTAGTGAGGACTGAACCACTGCTCCTAAGGGAAATTCAGGATCAGGTTCCTGCATGCCTCTTTGGTCACATTTTCCTCAACTGATCAATATATAACCTGTTTTATGTGTGTTAATGTTTAAAGACATTATAAAGACATCTTTTTTAATATTGTTGTTTCATTAACATTGGACTCATAGCTAACGGCACCATAACTTATGCCTAAATGAAGTTTCTCTAACACATATATATTCTCTGTATGGTACACCACAGCCTTCTTGTGAACAGAACACCAGATTGTACTTCAACACCATGCTTGGGACCATCTTGGAGAAATCACCAATAAAAAGCAAAGAATGGAAAATTACAAGCGGCATGTGACAACAGAAACAATGACTGTTTACATCACGAAAGCAGAAATGCGGGCAGAGTATCATCTTGTTCAATAGCTGAAAATGTGTTTACTGGGCATGTCCATGAATAACTGTGCAAGTGCCACCACTACTTATTTGAAGATTAAAAACAAATTACAGTAAGTAGGCAAATTCACAAATATGCAATCTGTAAATAATGAGGAATGACTAGGTATCTCTATGAATATATGTGTAAGCATTTATGTGTGTATGTATGTTCACTGATACACTTACACTGAAGTCAATAAAAGTCCAGTGAAGGGGATCAGGACATGCCACTCCAAAATATGCCCTTTTAAGGGAGTTCCTAGTGGCCTAGTGGATTCCAGGCTTTCACTGCCTGCCTTGCCCCAGGTTCAATCCCTGGTCAGAGAACTGAGACCACACAAGCAACATGGTGTGGCCAAAACAAAAAACATGTCATTTTGACCTAAGAAATGTTTTAAACAGAAGGAACTAAAAAAAAAAATTTTTTTTTAATTTAAAAATTAAAAAAATAAAAAAATAAACAGAAGGAACTTGTTTAACCCCCTTTTCCCTGAAGCAGTCATGTGAGAGTACCCTCAAGGAGGGTAACAAGCTGCCCTTCTTGTACCCTTTGTCTCTGAAGCAGGGAAATCCAAACTTTCCCCAGTTTATTACCCTCAGCTTATACCCTTTTGTATTATTACATTTTCCAACTTTCCATTCACTCTTCATCAAACCTAGTAATAAAATGCTCAGGCTTAACTGTTTCTTCAAGTCTTCATTTCTTCTCAGGTCAGGTAAAACTTAAATAAATTTATACTTTTTTCATGTTAATCTGTCTCTGTCAGTTTAATTTTCAGGCCCAGCCAGAGACCCTAAGAGGGTTGTCAAGTTTTCCTCCTCTGCACTTTCTCCTCTGACTTTTTGTCCACCTTACATATTCCTCTTTTCAGCTGCTCCTTAACCAATTTTCCTATTTCAATTAATGTTCCAACAACTACTTCGTTATTCAGGACTAAAAATTAGTCCTGATTAAGTTTATTTTTGTATCTTTTTGAGTCTTAATCTTTTCCCCCTCAACTGCCTATATCCCTAATCCATCATCAATTCATCAAGTTTGATCACCAAGTTCTACCTCCAATATTCCAAATACTTCCTACCACCTCCACTCCTGCCACCTTTGACCATGTCACCACCACCTCATGTCCAAACTTGTACAACAGCAACTCTCACACCATTTTACCTTTGGTACTTACACTATAGGGGCTCCCCTGGTGGCTCAGATGGTAAAGAATCTGCCTGCAGTACAAGAGACCTGGGTTCACATCCTGGGTCAGAAAGATCCCCTGGAGAAGGGGATGGCTACCCACTCCAGGATTCTTGCCTGGAAAACCTCCATGGACAGAGGAGCCTGGTGGGCTACAGTCCATGCGGTCGCAGAGAGTTTGACACAACTGAGCGACTAACACATTTTCACCTATACTATATCAAAACTGTCTTATTTTTTCATTGCCCTTTACATAAGATTCATGAGAACAGGAACCTTTCCTTTTGGTTTACCACTGTAATTTCAGTATCTAGAATGCCAAACAGATAGGAAGAGGTACTATAAGTACCTAAAATGTTAAGCAGTAGTAGGAAGGGAAAAAATATTAATTGAACCTTTCTAAACCTTCCATTTCTCTTTTTTAGTTTTCCTTCCCTACTATCTTAACTCAATATGTAATTCCTGGATGGCCAGAATACTTGCCTTTCACTGTGGCATGTGTTACCATAAAGAAAATGTAGCTACCACTGAAAATTGAATCAACATACGCTAATACAATTGATTTAAACATTTAATGCATAAATTAATTCATATCATTTTTAAAATATTTCATCCCCATGCTCACCACACTACTTCAAGTCTCATTCCCTTGAATCAAAGAGTAGACATAGCTAATTTTCATAAAATACTATCACTATTTGAGGACCAACTTGCTGAAATTTCTGTGAGTATGTGCTTTTCGAAGTCATAAAAGAGAAGTAGTGGATATGAATGGCTCACTGCATTCATTCTGATACTTTAAGCTTTAAAATATGATAAGGCTATGTATTATTCAGGTCATCACTACCACCAACAAAAATTTGGGCCTTGTTGCCTCTAATTTCAATGATTCTCTTGCAATTTCTCCATGACTTCCAAAGTCAACAAATTAAAATCTTTGTCTTTTATATCAGAAAATTACCTTTTCCTTGTTCTTATTTAAGATGAATATATAGCCAAATCTATCACAGTAGAAACTTTTTAAACTGTGGAACCAGAAATACCCCTTTTTAAAGGCTTCTCCCC
>SJYV01028392.1:1228447-1265973 GCA_006410875.1 Neotragus pygmaeus | reverse complement strand
AGAGACAGGGGTAGGCTGTTTCATTTTTCATTCCCATCAGATACTTGTAAGTAACTTACCCTCTATGCATCCTAAGCATTTGGAATTGTCACATTTTATTTTCACCATTGTGATAGGTATGTGGTATTCATGTCCCGCTGTGGCTTCACTTTGCATTTCCTTGATGGCTAATGATATTGCTCATCTCATGGGCTTATTTGCCATCGGTGTATCTTATTCAGTAAAATATTTATTCAGCTCTCTTGCCCATATCTGAATTGTATGGCTTGTTCTTTTCACTGTGGAGTCCTGAGAGTTCTATATATTTCCTAGATTTAGTCCTTTGATGGCTTTGTGTCTTCTCCCAGCCTGTGTAAAGTTAATGCTTAGCTTCACTTTTTCCTCTGTGGGTATCCAATTGCTTCAGACCATTGGTTGGACAGTCTATCTTTGCTCAACTGAATCCCTTCTGCACATTTGTCAACAATCATTTGGGCTTTTGTATCAATCTGGGTCCAAACAAGAGATAGAAACTAAGCAGTAGGTTAAATGGGAGAAGTTTAACAGAAGAATTATGAACTATAATAAAATAACAACTATAGGACATACAGAAATCTATACAGTACAGGGTTTCTCCTAAGGCTGAAGGAGAAATCACAAAGGACAAAATTGGGGGAGTTTAGACTTCCTTGAAGAAGACGTCGTTTGGCCACCAAACTGCAGAGAAGCTTGTTGGTTTAGCCAGACTGGAGTTGCTGGTTAACTCAGCATGCCCCGACCTGGAGTGTGATGGATGGGGATCAGGCAGTCGGCACTGAGTGGGGTGGGAATGCATGGGGTGTGCAGGTTGGGGGAAGAGGACTTTAGGGCAGGCAGACTGCACATGCAGGGCTTCCCTTGTGGCTCAGATGGTAAAGAATCTCCCTGCAATGAGGGAGACCCAGGTTCGATCCCTGGGTCAGGAAGATCCCCTGAAGAAGGAAATAGTAACCCACTCTAGTATTCTTGCCTGGAGAATTCCATGGATGGAGAAGCCTGATGGGCTACAGTCCATGGGGTCGCAGAGTCGGATACGACTGAATTACTAATGCAGATTGTACATACAGAGGGAGCAATCACCCTTGTGTGGATCTTCCAGACTCCAGGGGCTGTATGGGGCATGCCCAGGTCCTGGCACACAGGAGGCTGCATGCGGTCTGCCCACAGGCTCTCACGTCTGTGTGGAGAAGGCGCCCTTTTAAAGAATGACCCCAAATCAATTCTTTAGACAGAAAAACAATAACTGAGAAAGAATCCTGAAGCACAAAGAAGAAAAAAACTCTGGAGAGAACAGAAATATGGATAAATATAAGAGATTAACTGTCTCACTAGTTTATTAAGTCATATTTGAAAATTGGAGCAAAAATGATAAGTACTAACCCAAACTCTCATGCCAAGCCATGCCCACCACTTCTTGGGCCCCCACAGGGCTCCTGCTCTGTCTGAAAGAAGAAGGGCTCTGAAGCCTCCTTGTGTTCCCATGTGTGTGGTAGGACATTGCATCTGCAGCACTTTAAGAGGAGTAAGGTGACTGGGGGTTTCTCTGGAGGGGCTCACCCTGGGGAGAGGCCCTGAGTGTAGGAACAGCAGGGAGACCATCTGAGTGGAGGCTGCTAAGGCCAAGGTGGACTCCAGAGAGCAAGGACCATTGGGGGTCAGACCTCAGATCCTGGCTGGTGCAGAGGGAGATGAAAGGACATAACTCCAGTCTCTAGGCATGGCCCCCCACCAATTTGGCCACTAGGAGGGGGAGATCAGAGCAGCACACAGTGGTGGGGGCTGCAGGGCCAGGAAACCTAAGGAATCCTTCCCTACCTCTTCCTCTGAGCTGCTGGGAGCAGAGGCAGGGAAAGGGATCATCAGATTCAGGGGGCTGGACCCCCAATGCTCTTCACAGCATGGGGCCCAGTTCTTAGGGGCATTTCTCTGTGTACATGAGTGGAGGGAGATTCTCCAGGAAGATCCCACTCTTTGGAAACAGAGACTGTGGGTTGAACTTTAAAGGCTTCCCATGTGGCGCAGTGGTAAAGAATTCACCTGCCATTGAAAGAGACATAAGCGATATGGGTTCGATCCCTGGTTAGGAAAGATCCCCTGAAGAAGGAAATGGCAACCCCCTCCAGTATTCTTGCCTGGGAAATCAAATGGACAGAGGAGTCTGGTGGGCTACAGTCCACGGGGTTGCAAAAGAGTCAGACACAAGTGAGAGCAAGCACACACGCTGAACATTAAAATTATATTATACAGACCATTAAAAGAGCTTGTGTACACCTGTGGCGGATTCATGTCAAAGTATGGCAAAACCAATACAGTATTGTAAAGTAAAATACAACAACAACAACAAAATAAATCATACAATTGCAAAAAGGAAACAACAAAATAAACCAGGCATTTTTCAAGGACACATGGAAGTCTCTGGGTGGAAAGCTGTGAGCTGAAGCAGGCTAGCACTCTCACCTGCTGACCTACTAAAAGACAGGCGTCATCTCCAGGGAAAATTCCAGCTGGGGCTCCAATAAATCCCTTGCACTCTTTCCCTGTGCCGTGTTAGACAGACAGTAAGAGCAGGAAGACTCACACAAGCACTGGCTAGGTCATATGCTGTGGCTATTTTTGGTTGTTTTTCAGAAAAGTGTATGTTGGCAAAGTAAGGATTGGGAGCTGAAATCTCAGAAGGAAATAACTGGTTCCCCCACTGCCAAGGGCTGCCAGAGAAGGGCGTGGACCTCAGTGTGTGGGGCCTGAGGGTGGGGCTGGGGGGAATGGCTGAGAGGCCCAGGGGGTCGTCTGGAACAACAAATTTGGAATATCCAAGGCACTTCAGAGCGCAGAGCCTGATCTGAAAACTCCACTTATTTCTCTTTCTGAGGAAGGACCTTCTGAAAGGAACAGGAGGACTGGAAAGAAAAACCAACAAATGTTTCAGGGGCATAATTGTAAAAAATGCACTTCCCCTTCATTTGCCCAGGAAACACTTCCCTCTGGTTGCAGGCTTCGCGGAGACCTGAGAACAGGGGAACAGTCAGCCCGAGGCTGCGATGCGCGGGCGGGGAGAAAGCGTAGTAGGACAAGTGAACTTCCGGGATGTCAGAGCAGCCTCTAGGGCTGTGACCAGGATGTCCAGGTAGCTGTGGGGAGCGCAGGAAACGGGACCTGAATGTCCTGGGAGCAAGGAGGAGGCCGTGGGTGACTCGAGTCTTTGGCAGTGCCAGGAAGGGGGATTCTCAATGTCCATGGACTGCTGGGGTGCCACCTGTGGGCGGTGCCGAGGCTGGGTGGCATAACCAAGCCCGGGTGTACGCACATGGTGTCCACAGACAGGCTCTGAGGTGACGGGACAGCAGCAGCACACGTGGAGTCCTTCCCAAGGGCTCCTGCCAGCAAGTGGGTGCCTGCCCTTCCTTTGGCAGAAGCTGGACGAGCATCTGAGAGAGGAGTGTGTACAGGGCCTCGAGGCTGTTGGAGAAGCGATGGGTCGGTGGTCCTGGAATAGAAGACAGGAATCAGAGTTGTGCTGACCCCTCTTCACAGGACTGTGGGTGCGGGCGTGCAGTGGTAAGAGGCACTGGCGGTACGCGGAGGATGGGTGCCTAGCCGCTCACGTGGGTCCTGCCCCTGGCAGAGGAGGGCCAGGAGGGGCAGCTGTGGCCCCATCCTGAGCAATGGGAGTCCCATGCAAGTGATGCTTGCCAGACAGGGTGAAGGCAGAAAAGCAAGGCTCGAGGATGGGACCCCAGCCACATCCTGTCCAGGTATAGTAGAGAGGGTCTGGGATGCAGAGAAAGCAGTGGCTCGGGGAGAGGATGGAGGTGGGGAGGCAGGATGTGGAAAGGGATGAGCAAGTGCAGGCTTCCGGGGAAAGGGAAGCGCAGCTGTGCTTGGTAAGGGGGCTTGAGTGGCCGGACCACAAATGGAATTGAGGTCCCCAAATGAATGGGTTGTAGGTAGAGGGCCAAAGGAAGAGGCAGCATGGTTTCAGAGAAACAGGAAGGGAGCTGGGAGAGGAGAGGAGAGGATTCACAGCTCAGGAGAAAGGCACCAGGAACAAGTGAAACGGAGCAGGACCATATGGTCCTTGCCACCTCCCACCCCCCATGTCTTCTGCCTGCTTTTTGCCTGTGGAAAAGCTTAATCAAAGAATCAGTTTAATCAGAAAAGTGAGAAATGCTGAAACAAAGGAAAGCACTCAAAGGAGACTAAATAATAATAACATAGTCATTAAGCATAGTCAAGGACTGTTAGTTCTTTCTCAAGGGCTATAGATAATATTCTGAGCCATATCCTGTGAGCTGTCTTATAGATACTAAAACCCCAAGTAGAGAAGTTAACTACATGATGAACAGACTGTACCCAGGACTTGAGCTGCCATAATTCTGAGAATTGATGCACAGAAATGGGAACAAGTGCACCCCAGAACTGAAGATTAACTGTACCTAAAAGAACCAAGATGTTACTAGTCAGACCACTGATGACCAATTGAAGATGACTGTTAGGGATGACTGTGCTGCTTCTACATGTAACCGCACCCCCCCACCCCCCGCCAACCCTGATTCTGTCTATAAAAGTTCTCACTCCCTGCTTGTCAGTCCGGGTGGGGAATTGGCTTTTGGACAGATGACCGCCACCCTCCCCACCAGTTGCCAGCATCTGAAATAAAGCAAACTTTCCTTTCCACCAACCTGGCTTGTATACTGGCTTTTGAGTGGTGAACAGCCAGATCCCCCATGCATATCTTTTGGTGGCACAAGGGCACATTCTGCAGAGGTGGGGGGGGCGCATGAAGAGCATCATTCTGAATATCTTATTGAGAGGGAGGTGAGTCAGGTATTGTGTCCAGCTGTACAAGTTGCGAGGTGCACAAGGTGCTTCATCATGGCAAAAACCCATCATTCTGGCAGCACATGATCTGGGTTTAAAAATGTTTAATGATACAGAGAACTCTCCCTAATCTGTATATGGTCATGAACTAGCCAGGAAGGTAGAATGTCTACTGAGCGGAAGAAAAGGGGCAGATGGAGATTTGAAGGAAGAGGTTAAAAGTGGAACTAACAGGAAAGAGATGGAGAAAGGAAAAACCTGCAGCAAAGAAATGAAGATTTTCTTATCTTTCTCTTTGCCCAGGTGGTTTCAGGGACTGCCCATGACTGTTATCATTCTAGAATATCACCCCAGAGGCTGTGTTCAAGGACTGCTTCTCCAGGATCAGAAAGTAGCAAACAAGAAACCTTGGGTCTAGACCTCTGCAGTCATAAAGGTACCATTTTAATCAAACCTGACAGGCCTGCCTAATTTTTCATGAAGTATTTAATTCCCTCAGTATTTCGAAATAGTAAGCAAAATAATTTCCTTTTGCCCACATTAGATTTTTTTAAGTACTGATAAAACACAGACCCTGGCAACTTCTATTTAATCCAAGTCCAGAAGGACTCACTGCCAGCCCTCAGTCACCAGCATATGCAGGAATGCAGAGCTATTTAACAGCACGTTCACCAGGTAACTCAATGCCAGCCACCTTCCCCTCACAAAATGATAGCCTCCTTCAGGCTCTGCGGAAATGGGGGCTTACAGGAACAATTTTTGAGCTGATATGGGTGAAAGAACAGCCAACACTCACACTGCTGGCTTCCACTGAACTCAATGGCCGGTCAGGGAGTTATGTCCTCATAGGTGCCTGTGTACCAGCTCAAATCCAGGCTTCTTAGAATAGTGATAATAGATCACTCCTGGAGCCCATTCAACTGAGGTAATACTTTTTGAGTCTGACATTGAGGTCAATAAATATTAACAATTATCACCACTTATTTTTATTTGGCATTCTCTATTGTGTTTTATAATTATTATTAAAAAGAAAAAAAAAAGCTTTACAAAATCTTAATTACTGCTGGGACATGATATTGGGACCTACTGACCTGAAATCTAGCTCCAGTCCTGGTTCCCAGGCAGATGCTTAATCTCTTTGCACCTATGAGAGGGTCTCATAGCACCTGGTCTCCACCATTCAAGAGGTTGACAGGAGGATGAAGCCAGACAGTAAATACAAAGGCCCTTGTACTCCATTAGGTCACACACGTGCATAGAATAGGGGTACAAAACCTGGAGTATAGAATCGGAATTATCCCAGGAAGATTAGCTTACCTTCCTCTAGTTCAAATAAAAGTCTCAGGGAATGAGAAACAAGGGGCTTCCCAGGTGGCTCAGTGGCCAATGCCGGAGACACGAGTTCGATCCTTGGGTGAGGAAGATCCCCTAGAGAAGGAAATGACCACCCTCTCCAGTATTCTTGTCTGGAAAATCACATGGACAGAGGAGCCTGGGGAACTACAGTCCATGGGGCCCCAAAAGAGTGGGACACAACTGAGCAACTACATAGCAACATCAATAAATGAGACATGAGCACACACAGTCACAGTGAAAACTAGGAAGACAGGTGCACTGCACGCGCTGGGCAATCGTGGACCTGCATGGGCCCCGCTAGGTACATGCAGGATCTCCTCCAAGAGAAGTCCTTCCTCTATGGCTCTGCAGACAGGGACTTGTTATAACCTCTCTCTATTGCATTCAGAACACTGTGTTGAACTCACCATGGGATTGGCTGCTAGGAGCGCCGATTGTGCTCCTCTGTTATCACTGATGTCCTGGGTCATCTCCCCTCCATCACTAATGGATAACCACAGAATAAGGACTCGTGGGTCCTAGGTCACCTCTTTGCCTGAGTCTCTTCCCCTGAGTCGGGAAATAAGCAACATTAAGCATTCATTCCCCTTGTGGAAATAAATGGCACAATATGAGAAATTTTAACACAGCAATTCAGGCTTGATACCCCAATTCTGCACTAACCAGCTGTAGAGGGCACCCTGGGAGCTCACACTCTAGTCTGGCCTCCAGAGCAGGCAAACACTGTTCCCATGCCTTTGTTCTCCTCTCCACATGCTGGCCAAACCTCATTTCCATTTTTACTCCCTCCATTCTTCTCCCTTGGCTTCTCACTGGCCTGGCCATGCAAATGCCTCCTCCAGGCTCTTTTCTTCCACTGTCCTGTAGAGGACACACCACCTGCCTTCTTGCCACAAGTCTTCTCTACCTGCCCCTCCCTCTGAAACCTCTCCTGAGAAATCTGCAGCATCATTACTGTGCTCATTCATTCCCTGTGCAGCCATGTAGTATGGCATCCAACTTGAGGGCCCTGGGGCTGATGCAAGGACCCTGGGATGGGAGGTCAAAGCTAGGCTGTGAATCTTAAAACACTTGGCAGTTATATACCTTGATGATGGTCTAAAACTCTCATCTGTTGACAGTTACTTACAATTTTGTGGAGATGTTTTTATTTTCATGTCACTGAGGCTCAGAAAGGGAGTATGCAGGCTCACAGACCCTGGGAATGGCATGACCAAGTTCACACCTAGACCTTCAGGTCAGAACCAAGTCATCTCCAGACACACTGGGGTAACTTCTGTCTTGGCTCTTCCTGTATGAAGTGAGGTGCCTGCCACTACTTAGAACTGTCACGAAGAGCAAGTGTACATCTATGCCCACTGGATCATGGGGTAGCTGGGAAATGCGTGTTCTGTCTTGTACAGAATAAAACATCTCCCTGGCACCCAAAACCTTGCCTGATATCTGAAATAGGTGTCAACCAATATATTTTTTTTGGCTGATAATATAAGCAGAGACCTAGCATAGTACCTCGCAGAAGATGGACATTCCAGAAACTATAGTCAGAATCATAGGGGGAGGCATTTATACACATGCTCAATCAAGTTGTTTGCCATCGCTCTGTGAGTGATAGATGTCGCCTGCCATTCCTGTAAACAATGAGCTATGCCTGTTTTCAAGCCCTCAGCCATGTAGTTAAGACGCATGTCAAAGGAATCATTTCAATGAGCCCAGACTCTTGCATCTTCCCATGTAGAAATGCACTAAAACCGTTAACATGAGATCTTTATTTCTGTGTGATTTTTTTGTGATAGCAGCAACCTTTTGATGTTTGACTACATGTTTGTTTCTTTCAACAAAAACTCCTATATATCCTGGTTTCTTGTTTTCCTCGTTGGTACAGTCCCTTGGAACTAGTGAGAGGCTGCTTACCCAGGCTATAGTCCTCAGTAATGTCCTCAAATGAAACAAAATTATCAACTTTTAGGTTGTACTTTTTTTGGGGGGGGGTGGGGAGCATATGTTCACCTCATTGCCACAGTCTATGGTCAAGGACCCCCAACGCCCAGTACAGAGTTTGGCTTCCACTTGTCACTCAAACTTGTCTGTGCTGCTGAGAAAGGTGGTGGCCACACAGAAGGCAAAAGAGGCGTGCCAACCCTCACCACGAAAAAAAGGGCTTGGTTCTCTTGCTATTCCCATCATACAGATAAGGAAACTGGGGCCCTGAGTGGCTAAGTTGCCCACAGGCATAAGAGTTAAATGAATCATAGAATAAGCTTCTGTTGTCTAACACACAGCAAGCACTAAATAAAAGTGGTGATCTTGTTTATTTGAAAGGCTTGTTTATCCTGATTCACTGGTCCATACGCCTACCAAGGAGGTGAAGTTACAGGATGCCCTGACCTCCTGCCCTTAGTAGACAGGAGGCCCTGTCCCCACAGTGCCATTCTGGGGATTTTCTCTTCCCTGCTAAGCAGTGCCCCTTAAACAGCTTGAAAATGGCTGTCCTTGCATCGAAACAGAAATCAAAAAACATCTGGAGGTTCTTCCTCCTTTTCAAGCACGACACAAGCTGCAATTCCTTTCTTTCTTTTTAAATTTAAGAAGAAAAAAAATATCCCCCCTAAATTCCTAGGGAAAATCCAGAGACAGTTATTCCCATCATATTTTGAGGAAGTCTTGAATCCTTCACTGGAGGATATCGGATTCTCAGAAGGGAACTGACCTTCTGCAAAAGCCATTAGAACAATGTCATCTAAATGAGGTTTCCAGAATGAAATACTGCAGCCCCACCAGGCAGAAAAACAAACCCACCATCAGAGCCCACAAACAGGGCCTCACGGAGCACAAACATTCAGAGGTACTACACACATGCAGCTGAGGCTTCTCTGAGCTTCTCAGGACAGTCCATGATGGGTCCAGAACGTCATGCATTTCCACTCCAGCAGGCCAAGGTGAAGCTCAAAGGGATGTTTCATTTCCTCAGTGGGTCACCTCCTTTCTAGAAGGAGCAGAGGAGCACACTGGGTTATGTTCCCAGGCCAGCTGTAGTGACTACACTACGAGTTATGTCCCTGTCTGGACACTGGAGATGTAATGGTGTAGAACAAACCCTTGTATCTGGAGATTGCACTTAGTGGGAGCAGATGGTAAAACACCAACCGTCTGTACCTGTGTGAGCACAATATCACATGCTGTCCAGGAATTTAAATTACAGTCATATAGAGTAAGATAGTGACTGCTTTGTCATGGGAGACCAGGAAGTGAAGGCGACATCTACTCTGAGCCCAAAATACTAAGCAGGATGCAGTCACATGCCCAGGAAAGGGGGTTCAGAGGCAGAAGGAGGAGCCAGCGGTAAGTGCTGGTGATAAGAGCTCAGCATCTCCAAACAAATCCACCTGTGAGGTTGAAACTTAATGAGAACAAGGGAAGCAGGGAAGAGAGAAACTTAAGGAAGAGGGCAGGGCCAGCCTCTGCTGGTATGAAAGTGGGTAAAGAGATTATACATTATGCTACATCTGACCAGAGCTGGCACAGGCATTGAGTGGGGAGGCGATAGCCAGTGAGACAGGTTTCCAAATAATCATTGTGACTGCCACATAGACAACTGTCAGACATCAAATATCCTTTACCAGGTGGCACTAGTGGTAAAGAATCTGTCTGCCAATGCAGGAGATGCAGAAGACCCAGGTTTGATCCCTGGGTTGGGAAGATCCCCTGGAGTAGGAAATGGCAACCCACTGTGATACTCTTTGCCTGGAAAATTCCATAGACAGAGGAGCCTGGTGGGCTACAGTCCATGGGGTCGCAAAGAGTCGGACATGACTGAATGACTGAGAACACGAACACACACACACAACGGTTCAGGGACTTGCCCAGGATGAAGATACCAAGACAGACATAATTGGACAAGGAAGATTTTAAGAGTCTCATCAACAGGACTCAGTGACGGGTCTTAAAGAAGGGGTGAGGGAAAAGGCATCAAAAGTTAATATGCAGTTGTCTGATTTGACCACCTACCAAACAAACAGTTGAGATGAGCCAGTATAGGTAGAATCCAGTTCCCGGAAGCCCAGATTGAGAAAAAGCGGGATAACCAGGCCAAAATTGGAGGCAAAACTGCACTTTTTGAAATCTCATTTGTACAGCTGTCATTTAGAACCAAAAACTCATCTTTCTATAGACGTGGTAAAAGCTAGTGAGACTCCAAGCTTACCCATAAATGCCAATTTAATCCTAATGTGCTGACCATAGGACAGATGAGCCCAGTGCTATGGGAACCTGTGCTTTCAGGGAAGCACATCTGGAGTTCCAGTGTGGGGTGTTGGGATCATGCTTCTGCTGCTGCCAAGTCGTTTCAGTCGTGTCCGACTCTGTGCAACCCCATAGACAGCAGCCCACCAGGCTCCGCCGTCCCTGGGATTCTCTGTGTTAAGGAAAGCCAGAGACAGACAGATGTGAAAGCAGTGAAAGCAGATTTTATTTAGGAATAACAGCAACACATGAAAAGAGAACTCAGTTTAAAACTGGGCTCGATTCCAAGTACATGATGGACAAATGGGAATACATAGTCAAGCAGCAGGGGGTTGGACAGTGGATGGAAAATTACTAAGAGGAAGCATCGCAGGTAAGGGGAGATTCTGCCAAACCAACTTGACAGGAATGCTGAAGGCAGCCAGGGTGATCAGATATTGAGGGTGAGGGTTTCTGCCTCAACTAACTTAGCAGGAATTTTGCTAAATGTGGGAAATTAAAAGGCAGACACAGTAGTCCAAAGCCAAGAGCTACTTGGGAAGGGTGTTCAGAGGAACGTGGCTGAAGTTTGGTCAAGGAGAGTTTTCTGTCAATAGCACATCCCTGAACAGAGACCCCTTGCCTTCTGAGGGTATAGCAGGAGGGTGAGGCTGGGACTCCAGTGGGAGAGGCTGCTGCAAGGGACTGACAAGAGGAAGTGACTGATTTGGCAAGGAGTATGCAGGTGATGTGCTCAGACCTGGGAGGGTCGGGAGGGAAAGCACAGAGGTGATTTTTCTTTTTATCCCCTGTAAAATGGTATGCCCCTTTGCAGACATGAAACATGAAAAGGTGAAAATTGCACAGAGATTTTTTTTTTTAATGGTGTCAGTATAAAGTGACCTAATTTNGGATGGCATCACGGACTCGATGGATGTGAGTCTGAGTGAACTCTGGGAGATGGTGATGAACAGGGAGGCCTGGCATGCTGCGATTCATGGGGTCGCAAAGAGTCGGACACGACTGAGCGACTGAACTGAACTGAACTGATTGTGAGTTTACAATTACCTCAAAATGAAAAGTTAAAAAAATTAAGCAAAGGGGGAGAGTGGATCCTAGGACAAAGTAGAGACAAAAAGTCCTTCTATATTTCCTGGAGTTTGCTCGAATTCATGTCCATTGAGTCGGTGATGCTATTTAACCATCTCATCCTCTACCACTCTCTTCTTTTGCCCTTAATCTTTCCCAGCATTATGGTCTTTTTCAACGAGTTGGCTCTTCACATCTGGTGATCAAAACATTGGAGCTTCATCTTCAGCATCAATCCTTCCAATGAATATTCAGGGATGATTTCCTTTAAGACTGACTGATTTGATCTTCTTGCAGTCACTGTTACTATTCCTTTTCCTTTTAAGCAAAGAAGGTTTCTAATTGTGTTTGACATTCCTGGAATCTTCTTACTGATGCTTTTGCAAATGTATAGTCAAATCAACCCTGCAAACTGAGCAATCTCTAGAATTTCAAATTTTACATGCAGGAAATGTAATGATTCATTTTAAAATTTACATAAGGAAATGGCAACCAATTCCAGTATTCTTGATTGGAAAACCCCATGGATGGAGGAGCTTGGTAGGCTACAGTCCATGGAGTCACAAAGAGTCGGACATGACTGAGAGACTTCACTTCACTTCACTTGAAACCTTCAGAATAATGACCTAAAAAAAACAAAGCAGTGCAGTCGATGTGGGTCTCTAATATTTACAATTTGACAATTACAACCACACATTACATGGTTTCTGTCAGTAAACATCAACACAGGCAATGCCCCTCACTTCTTAAGGAAACAGGCAGAGTTACAGACCAAGGGCATCACTGCCCTGTTCAAGGGGAAAGAATGTGGAAAATTAGGCAACATATTCTGCAGAAAGTTTCCTCATATACTTTTTGTCATCACCATCCTTTGAACATAGTATCTACAGAAAAAGAATTCTAACCAACCCATGATATTTTTGGTGAAACCACAGCATTCAGCATGCCATTCATTCCGGAGGAGTTTCTCCATGCCAGCCTATGTTTTTAGCGACAGTCTCTAAGAAGCTAAATAAGAAAGACAAAGATTACATCTTGTCTTTTACACTTGAAAGGATTTTCCATGGTGTAGAGTGTGTTGTGATTATGAAAAGCAGGGAAGCAGAGAGTAAAAATCCCAGATTCCTTTTCTTTCAGTTACTTATTCATTAAAGAAAATAATTATCGAATTCGTTATACATGCCAGGTCAGTGCCCAGAGCTGGTGAACAACGCACTGTTGTAGTCTCATGCTGTTTCCTGTCCAGGACTCTTTCCAATCACTTACTTATGCTTCTTGATCTGCAAAAGGTGAAAGTATACCAGGGAGCAAATGGTAACAACTAAAGAAATGGTCCAAGCAGTGGTCCTTGTGAATTACATTTTAAAAGGAAGACAGCGGAAGTTCAAGGTTCCAAGCACCAGACCTTCAATTCATTGTTTCTCTAAAATCTTAAGATCCTTTCAAAAGCAAATGGTTTATTAGAAAGTTAGAATATATGTTTACATTTCTTATTTAGTTGGAAAGTCATAGAAGGGGAGAATAAGGATTCTAGAATTTATCATCTGTTTTTGTTGACTTACAGGTAGTTCATAACCTAAACTCCTGGGAAACTGACATCATACAAAATGATAGGAACATATAGACTGGAAACTGCCAATGTAGAGTCTTATGGGGGAAATGTTTAAAACATGGAGCACCAACTTCGAATAGAATTGCCTTAGAACACTCAGGAAGATGGGTGCTCCTCAGAATAATGAAAACTAATGACCTGCTGAGTAGGAGAGAAATGAACTTTATTGAGACCAACAACTAGCTTTCTTTTTTTTTTCTAGAGAAGTTTGTCTGAGTTGTCAAAGCTGGAAACAGTAAACTCTTCAAGGACAGAAATTGTGTTTTATTCAAACCTCCCCAACCCTGGCAACCCCTATGATGTAGCAAGTGTTCAAAAAATTAAAGGAAGACAGGAAACTCTTTACTCTCTGACAGGGAAAAAGTTAAAATAATTGTATGTATAACCTTTTCCTTTCTGCACCCTGGGACAATATGTCTCTCCTCATTGGCCAGACTCTGGCAGAGAAAAGAAGTGAGTGAATGAGTAGAATTAATGAAGGTGAGAGAGAACAGGGGCTCCTGCATGAGAAACGTAGAAATGGCTTGGAGCCATCTGAGGGAGAATGAGAGGCAGTGAGTGGAAGGAGGAAACTGAGAAGGAACAGTCATTAGTCCCGTGCAAGTGAAGGCCGAAGGGAAGGGATAAACAAATAGAGCTGTGAAATGAAAATATCTCTTGCCGTGTTGATAAACAAGAAATGTTACAGCCATCAGCGATTTCTGGCCTCCAAATTTGAATGAGGGCTCCCAAAACTTCCATCCAGGGGATGCTGCCATACCCCACGGTGCTTGCTGAGGAGCTGGAGGAATGCAAGAAGCAAGGTGAACGAGGAAACAGGCTTGGCCACAGACAGCTGAGGTGAATAGGAAAGGAATGAATTGAGTGAGCCCAGAGGCTTNCCAAAACTTCCATCCAGGGGATGCTGCCATACCCCACGGTGCTTGCTGAGGAGCTGGAGGAATGCAAGAAGCAAGGTGAACGAGGAAACAGGCTTGGCCACAGACAGCTGAGGTGAATAGGAAAGGAATGAATTGAGTGAGCCCAGAGGCTTGCAATGGCACCCCACTCCAGTACTCTTGCCTTGAAAATCCCATGGATGGAGGAGCCTGGTAGGCTGCAGTCCAGGGGGTTGCAAAGAGTCGGACACGACTGAACGACTTCACTTTCACTTTTCAGTTTCATGTATTGGAGAAGGCAGTGGCAACCCAGTCCAGTGTTCTTGCTTGGAGAATCCCAGGGATGGGGGAGCCTGGTGGGCTGCCATCTATGGGGTCACACAGAGTCAGACACGACTGAAGCGACTTAGCAGCAGTAGCAGCAGAGGCTTGCATCTTCCCATACATAGAATGCTACATTCCTTAACTTGATACTGCCTGCTCCCTTTTGTCGCAAACTTGAATATAGCCTGACTCCTGGTCCTGCCTCCTTGGAGCAGTTTTCTCAGAGCTATTGAGATGCTATTTCCTGGGCTTAGAGTCCTAAACATTCCCACCAAATAAAATAACTCTCTACTTTCAGGTTGTGACTATATTTTTTAGTTGACAAGGCCTTGAGATGAAAGAGGATTTCTGGGTGCTTCTTTCTCTTCTGTGCATTTCCTGCCCTCTCAGGAAAAGCCCAGGATGAAGACTCAAACTATACAGCAGGACTCCAGAGTTAGGTGACTGGATGCTTGGCAGGGGGGTTTGGATGCTCCGGAAGACTGTCCTAAAAATAAGAATAGGATGGTCCAGGTTTGTGCAGGTTACAAATGGCGTCTTACAGCGCCTCACATTTGCCATTCCCAGGTGTGTGGCTCTGTGATAGCCAAAACTTACACATTGTCAGCAAATAACTAGTGTTCAAAAAAAAAAAAAAAAATCTAGAGTCCAACAATAGTGTCTGTTTACCTGCATGAGTCTACTTTAGAGGAGCTTGTCTTCCATGAGCTTGTTTAGATACGTGAGAAAATGGCACCTCACATATGGAATATGATGATGACATTTTATTCAGAGTTGACTTACTCTTAGTAAATAATCCAAGAAGTCCAGCCTGCCTTAACAGAAAGGGCCACCTAAGACAGCTCATCATAGCCAGGAATTCACTTTGCAAAAAATTTGTTAAGATCATTTTAAATGCCAGATCCCTACTTTGACCAGTATATCAATCTTGAGCTGTTTGTCCATTAATACTGATTATTGTTTATTCAACATCTAAACAAGATCCAATTCCAGCAAATTCGACAAGTCATTCTAAATTTAACAGTCTCTTCTAAGGACTATGTCTGACTCTCTGCAACCCTTTTGACTGTAACCCGCCAGGCTCCCCTGTGCATGGGATTCTCCAGGCTAGAATACTGAGGTGGGCTGCCATTTCCTTCTCCAGGGGATCTTCCCAACCCAGGGATAGAACCCGGGTCTTCTGCATCTCCTGCATTGCAGGTAGATTCTTTACCTCTGAGCCATCAGGGAAGCCTCTAAAGACCATAGGTACGGCATTTCACAATTCATTTTTTTACATTGAAAACCAAACGGAAAACATATTTTAACTTCTGTAAGCATGTAAAGAGTTCTCTCCTTTGACTACACACTTGGGGACCTGTTCCCCTGGACCTGAGTTAGGTCTCTCAGATTGTGTTGCTAATGAACCCAGGCTGCAGTATTTCTCTTCCGAGAAGAAGCTCGGCTTTGCTGCTGAGCAACAGTCCATTACTAACGCACTGTTCCTTATCTCAAAGAGATTTACCCTGCCTCCTCAGAGCGAGTTTTCGTTCCCAGGCAGTGGGACCACACAGCTGCTGCCGGATATCCACGGAGTGTTTCACAAAAGCATTCCTGTGTCTGCGGTCCTGGAGCAAGTAGTTATAAAAATGCTGTGTCTTTCTTTTCCCAGAAGTAAATTAGAGTCCTCTGCCTGGCCAGGAAGTGCTGGTGGCTTTCTCAGTTTGCACAAAAGAAAGTATCAGTCTCCGGTCTCCAGTGAAGTCATCAACAGGTTGGATGCAAATGAGGACTTATTTTCAAGCACACAATACCTTTCTTTAGAGATATGGAGACAGCTTGCATTCAGTTTCATTTCAGAATGCTACTGAAAAGTTCATACCTAACAAAAACAGTAAAAGCTTAATATTAATATCTCCTGAAAGCAATGTATTTACTACAATGGTGTGTGTGGGTCTGGGTCTGGGCTTGTGTTTGTACAATTATGCCAATACTGCCTTTTCTGCAGGATAAATTCCTAAGAAATTGAGTTGCTGGATCAAAGGCCATTCATATTTAATGTTTTGAAAATGATTGCCAAATGACTGTCCAAATAAGTTGATACCAACTTACATTTCCTTTGAAAAAGTTACCCAGGTCCTTGTCAACACTAGATAATGTCAAGCTTTTAACCTGATGGATATGAAACAGTATCTCTTCATTGTTTAGACTGGCATCTGTTAAATTAGTGTAAAAAAAAAATTAGTGGTGAAGTTGAGCCTCTATTCCTAAGTTTCCTATAGTTACTGTTTTCTTTTTCTTTAAATCACTTATTCAAATCCTTTGTAGGCCATGTTCTAAAGTATTGTTCATCTTTTTCTTGTTGATTTGCATGAGTCTTTTACATATTAAGGTATTTTCTCTTTGTTATATGTAATGCAAGTAATTTTTCTTCATGGTGGCATAGTATTTGTCTATTTCTTTTGTTACACTATGCAAATTTTTTAATTAATTTTTTATTGAAGGATAATTGCTTTATAGAATTTTGTTGTTTTCTGTCAGACCTCAACATGAATCAGCCATAGGTATACATATATCCCCTCCCTTCTGAACCTCCCTATCTCCCTCCCCATCACACCCCTCTAGGTTGATACAGAGCCCTTGTTTGAGTTTCCTGAGCCATATAGCAAATTCCCTTTGGCTGTCTAGTTTACATATGGTAATGTAAGTTTCCATGTTACTCTTTCCATACATCTTACCCTCTCCTCATGTCCATAAGTCTATTCTCTATGTCTGTTTCTCCATTGCTGCTCTATAAATAAATTCTTCTAGATTCCATATATATGCATTAGAATACAATATTTATCTTTCTCTTTCTGACTCACTTCACTCTGTATAATAGGATCTAAGTTCATTCACCTCATTAGAACTGACTCAAATGCATTCCTTTTTACGGCTGAGTAATATTCCATTGTGTATATGTATCACAACTTCCTTATTCATTCACCTGTGAAAAGGCATCTAGGTTGCTTCCATGTTCTAGCTATTGCAAATAGTGCTGCAATGAACAGTGGGATACATGTGTCTCTTTCAATTTTGGTTTCCTCGGGGCATATGTCCAGGAGTGGGATTGCTGGGTCATGTGGTGATTTTACTCCTAGTTTTTTAAGGAATCTCCATACCATCTTCCATAGTGGCTGTATCAATTTATGTTCCCACCAACAGCTACTCTGTGCAAAGTTTTTATGGAGCCAAATATATCAGTCTTTTCTTTTGTGATGTCTGGAATTTATAGCATATTTAGAAAATATTTTCATAATTTGGGAAGTTCTATAAAAGTTACCTATTTGGTTTACAGTACTTTTGTGGCTTAATTTTTTGCACTTACTTTAATCTTGTTTCTCTTTCTAATTTAATTACTTTGGCCAAATATTTATAATGACATTAAGCAACAGAGGGCTAAACGAGTATCCTTGTCTTCTCATGAATTTAAAGGAAATGCTTTTGATTTTTACAGCTAAATAGCAGTTGGTAATTTAGGTTTGAATATTACCTTTGTTGCTGTTGTTTAGTCACTAAATCACATTCAACTCTGTGACCCCATGGATTACTAGGATTCAAATGCCAATTCTATTTCTGACCTAATACGTGGCTCAGGACAAATTTCCTATTTCCAAATCTAAAGATTTCTATCTGTTAAATGGGGATATCTAGGCTATGGTTTTTCCAGTGGTCATGTATGGATGTGAGAGTTGGACTGTGAAGAAAGCTGAGTGCCAAAGAATTGATGCTTTGGAACTGTGGTGTTGGAGAAGACTTTTGACAGTCCCTTGGACTGCAAGGAGATCCAACCAGTCCATTCTGAAGGAGATCAACCCTGGGATTTCTTTGGAAGGAATGATGCTAAAGCTGAAACTCCAGTACTTTGGCCACCTTATGCAGAGTTGACTCATTGGAAAAGACCCTGATGCTGGGAGGGATTGGGGGCAGGAGGAGAAGGGAATGACAGAGGATGAGATCACTGGATGGCATCACTGACTCGATGGCCGTGGGTCTGGGTGAACTCAGGGAGTTGGTGATGGACAGGGAGGCCTGGCATGCTGCAATTCATGGGGTCACAAAGAGTTGGACATGACTGAGCGATTGAACTAAACTGATCTGATACTGCCAAACTCTGGGTTTTCACCTAAAGGAAATCAGTCCTAAATATTCATTGGAAGGACTGATGTTGAAGCTGAAGCTCCAAAACTTTGGCCACCTGATGCCAAGAACTGACTCATCTGAAAAGACCCTGTTGCTGGGAAAGATTGAAGGCAGGAGGAGAAGGGGATGACAGAGGATGAGACAATTGGATGGCATCACTGACTCAATGGACTTGAGTTTGAGTAAACTCCAGGAGATGGTGGTGATGGACAGGGAGGCCTGGCGTGCTGCAGTCCATGGGGTCACAAAGAGTTGGACACGACTGAGCAACTGAACTGAACTGACTGAGGCTTCAAAGACTTCCCTGATAGATCGCTCAGTTGGTGAAGAATCTGCCTGCAATGCAGGAGACCCTGGAAGAGTGAGGGAGCTGGCCTCTGCTGTGTGCCTTCATGTTCCTCATCTCCCTGAGCTACCACCTCTGAGATGTAGGCACCATCCTTTCCCTCTGGGAAAAATAAACTGAGATAAAATGAATTCCCTAGTAGCTCAGCTGGTAAAGAATCCACATGCAATGCAGGAGACCCTGGTTCAATTCCTGTGTCTAGAAGGTATGCTGGAGAAGGGATAGGCTACCCACCCCAGTATTCTTGGGCTTTCCTTGTGGCTCCGGTAAAGAATCTGTCTGCAATATGGGAGACCTGGGTTCAATCTCTGGGTTGGAAAGATCCCCGGAAGAAGGGAAAGGCTCCCCACTCCAATATTCTGGCCTGGAGGATTCCATGAACTGTATAGTCTATGGGATCACAAAGAGTCAGACACAACTGAATGACTTTCACTTTCTTTACTTTTTATAGGCTTCAAACAGTATAAATATAATCAGAATCATATTTTCTTTGAAATCTGAAAAGTACTTTGGGTTTGGCAATGTAGGCAATGGCACTTTAAGAATTTTCACCATTTATTTTACTTTTGTTGATCTCTTTAAAATTTGCTTTATATCCAATGTAATTTCTCTTCTTCAATTTCAACTTTTGTCTGAAGCTTCTCTCTTTTTTTCTAGTAAATCTACCTAAAAGCTTGTCAATTTTACTCATCTTTTATCCAAGCAAATTTTATTATCTATATTTTTCTAGAATATCAATTTAATCAAGGTTTCACACTTATTAGCACAAATCAATAAATGTGTCCTGTTAAACATCTTTTTTTTTTTCTGGTCCTGTAACTATATTATTATACACAGTGTTAATTTTCTGTGTTTATTTTTTCCCTCTCTTTTTATTAATAAGCTTAGGTGGTTGCAGCAGCCTTTCCCTGGAATTACAATGAACAAGTTCTGAAATTTATCTGTTCTATCTTTTTCTTTTTTCTGTATTTATTTCTTCTTTTGGATTTTATTGGTTCATTTTTGGTTATTATTTTCTTATTTCTGGAGGTTAGTTTTTGACTAATTTAATCATTATTTCTCATTTAGCAATGTAAAGGTTACACCTATGAATTTTAACTTGGGAGACAACTCTGTTAGTGTCTCATAGATTTTTAAAATTTATTTATTTATTTATGGCTGTGCTGAGTCTCTGTTGCTGCTCAGGCATTTCTCTAGTTGCAGCAAGTGGGGGCCACTCTCCAAGTGCACGGGCTTCTCAATGCTGTGGCTTCTTTTGTCACGAAGCATGGGCTCTAGAGCATGTAGGCTTTAGTATTTGCGGCCCCTAGAATCTAAAGCACAGGCTCAGTAATTGTGGCGTAGTGATTTAGTTGCTCTCTGGCACATGCGATCTTTGACCAGGGATCAAACCCGTGTCTCCTGCATTGGCAGGCAGATTCTTTACCACTGAACCACCAGGGAAGCCCTCATGGCTTTTTAAAAACAGCTTTTTTGAGATATAGTACTGACAAAAAATATAAAAACTGTGTATATTTAAAGTATACCGTTTAAGTTTTGACATATATACTTATGGAGTCATCACCACAATTAAGACAATGAAGAAAAAAAGTTTTTTTGCCACCTCATGTGAAGAGTTGACTCATTGGAAAAGACTCTGATGCTGGGAGGGATTGGGGGCAGGAGGAGAAGGGAACGACAGAGGATGAGATGGCTGGATGGCATCATCCACTTGATGGACATGAGTTTGAGTAAACTCTGGGAGTTGATGATGGACAGGGAGGCCTGGCGTGCTGTGATTCATGGGGTCTCAAAGAGTCGGACACGACTGAGCGACTGAACTGAACTGAAACATACTAACCCTTGCTTACAGTATGAGAGCTGAAATGAGACAAGAGAGTAGTTCTTTGTTGAATCTCAGCTGAGAATGTGTATATTACAGACTCAACTCTCTCTGCTCCTCCTATTGATTAGGGAATTGCTAGCAAATTATAGCAAGTAGACAAATACACAAAAATGGCATTCACAAATTATGAGATCAATTGTATTCTTAGACTGAGTTTCTAAAATTTTATTTAGAATTTTTGTACTCATAATCATGAGATATATTGATCTGTAGTTTCCATAGAATATCTCAGATTTTGGTACTGGGAAATGATAACACCATAATGAGTTAAGTGTACCTTCTTCGTCCTCAATTTTCTGTAAGAAATTGTATATGCTCTGCATTATTTCTTTCTTAAATATTTGGTAGACTTCACCACTGAAGTCATTCTGGCATAGAGGTATCTTTGTGGGAGGGATTTATATGTATACATGTGTATGAAGGAGCTCCATATTATTTATTACTTTTTTTTAAAAAGTAGACATTTTCTCTTTAAACAGTTTTAAATTTACAGAAATCTTGCAAAGATAGTACCAGAAGTTCCATAAAACTCAAATCCAGTTTTCTCTAATATTACATCTTAGACAGTATATTTGTTGTAATTATTGAACAAATATTGATGCTATTAATAAGCACACACTTTAGTCATATTTCCTTAGTTTTTACCTAATGTCCTTTTTTTTTCCTATTCCAGAATCTCATTCAGGATATGAAAGTAAGGAGGGAAAGATTTTAATTACAAAATAAATTTCTGTAGTAGACACTGGGCTATTCAGATTATCTGTTTCCTCTTGAGTGATCTTTAGTAGTTTGTGTCTATCAATAAACTTGTGCATCTCATCTGAGTTGTTGAATTTGCTGGCATAAATTTGTTCATAGCATTCCATTACAATAAATTTATTGCATTTTGATTCTGTGCTAACATGACATCTCTCATTCCTAATATTGATAATTTGTGTCTTTTCTCTCTTTTTTTTATTAAATGTGATTCAAGATTTATCCATTTTATTGATTTTTCTCAAAGAAAGAGCTTTTAGTTTCATTGATTTTTCTCTATTTTTTTTTCTATTTTGTTGATTTCTGTTCTGTCCCCTATTGCATTCTTTCTTCTGCTTATTTTTTTGTTTCCTTCATTATTTTATTTAATTTCTTAAAGTGGAAACTCAGATAATTTATTTGAGACTTTTTTTTTCTAATATAGATATTTAGTACTATAAATGTCTTGCTAACTACTGTTTTAGTATCATTTCACAAATTTTAATATGCTGTTTTTTAAATTTTTCATTCAGCTTAAAATTCAGTTTAAATTCTGAATTTAAAATTCAGTTTAAATTCTCTTTTGCTCTTTTCTATGAATCATGGATTATTTAAAAGTGCAGTAGGTAGTTCCTAAGTGTTTGGGGATTTTCCAGGTGTTTTCCTTTTCTTGATTTAATTTAATTTTATTGTGATTTGAGAATATAAAATATTCATGACTCACATCTTTTAAAACTTATTCAGACTTGGTTATAGTCCATAATGTCATTATCATGGCAAATGTTTTGTGTACACTTAAAGAATATGCTTTCAGCTGTGTGTGTGTAAAATTTTCTATGAATGTCTATTAGGTTCAGTTAGTTGACTGTGTCATCTTCTGTGTGCCACTGATTTTTAGTCTCCTTCAGTTCAGTTCAGTTCAGTCGCTCAGTCATGTCCGACTCTTTGAGACCCCATGAACCGCAGCATGCCAGGCCTCCCTGTCCATCACCATCTCCCGGAGTTCACCCAAACTCATGTCCATCAAGTCAGTGATGCCATCCAGCCATCTCATCCTCTGTCGNGTCATTTCGACTGAAACTGTAAAGCATTAAGCAATATCCTAGATGATTTCCATTCCTCTCAATTTGTATGTTTCTGCTCCTGGCAGCATTTTCCCCAAGAAAATAAGAGAAGTATCTGATTATATATGCATGAATTTCCTATGAGACCTTAAGAGTATTGAAGTCTGAAGAGCAGAGAGAGACGTGCATTTCCTGGGCCACATGAACCATGGAAGGGAGACCCATTCTTACTGCTTTGGGTAGTGACAGCTAATTTTCCTTCAAGAAATGATTGGTCATCTCCATCACTAAGCCCACTAGGCCTTACCTCACTAAAAGCAAAAAGCTAAAATGATTTGTCATAGTGGAAATGGAACACACATCAGTTAAAGTGTACACTGCCACTTTCTTCCACCACTTTTTATACCAAAATGAGCTTCAGATCTTCTCAATAAAAGTCATCAGGTCTGTGAAATCCAGACAGGCTCTCTTTGGCCTGGGAGATGTGTCTGTTTTGTTTCATATCACCTCATTCTGCAGTAAATTGTGACTTCTGGGGCACAGGGGCAGTGCAATTACTGAGCTACTCTTTAAAGAGCTTAGGCTTCAAGAGTGAAGGAGCAAAATGTTTGCTGATTGGCAAGAAGCCATGGGATTATTTTATTTTAACTAAAGATATATGAGGCATGGAGGAAAGCGCATCCACTTTGGAATCAGTTAGAAATGAATTCCAGTCCCAGTTCTGTAACTCATGAGCAGTGTGATACTTGGCAAGCTACTAAGCCTCAAATATACAAGTTAGAATCAATTTGCAAGGCATAGGTAGCTCATATGGTGAAAGGCCTGACTTGGGGGCAGCATGGTACCATGGAGAAGATCTTAGAACCATCTGGATGTAGTTTCGAATTTGGGTTCTGCCATTTTCTTTTGTCTAACACGGGGGCAGCGATACCTCCTACACAAAGTTGTTGTAAGGATTAAAGTCAATGAGGAAAATCTCGATTAAGCAGTTGGTCCACAATGTGAGGGACTTCCCAGTGGCTCGGATAGTAAAGAATCTGCCTGCAAAGTGGGAGACCTGGGTTCGATTCCTGGGTTGGGAAGATTCTCCTGGAGAAGGGAAAGGCTACCCACTCCAGTATTCTCACCTGGGAAATCCCATGGACAGAGGAGCCTGGAGGGGTACAGTCAATGGGGTCACAAGAAGTTGGACGCCACTGAGCGACCTTCACTTTCTTCCACGATGCGAGCTGCTCCTCTCTCTGGTTAGACAGGTCTTAGCTCAGTACACACCAGTTCTGGGCCCTTGCTCTTTGAGGCACTCAGCAATTCTACCCTTCGAGTGCCCTCTGTGCAGGAAGAAGATATTTGCTCAGTTTTTCACTCCAGTTAAGATGCCCCTTTCATTCCCCTTCCTTCAATTTTTTTTTTCTTCCCCTAGACAGAGAGTTATTGGGAGCTGGGAATGACTCCAGGCCAGCAGGCCACTTCCTGCTGACCACCTGGCCCTCCCACAGAGCTTTCCGTCTTACAGCCTGTGGGGCTGGGCCAGCAGGGCCGAGGCGAGAGGCTGCTGGCTGAGGCCTGGCCTTGGATTCCTGCGAGGCCTCTGGAATTTTCTGGAGACAGACTGGGCTGTGTGAGCAGCCTGCAGCCTGCAACAGAGTGAACAGGGGTGTATGGCAGGCTGTTCTTTTGAGCCCTCTCCCTTCCCGAGGCGTGTGGTTTTAAAGCTTTAATCGCTGAGATCAGAGCCACTCTGTTTGAATGCAGTGCCAGCAAGGGCCAGCCCAGCCCAATGCAGGTGATGGCGGCTCCTTCCAGAGGCCCTCAGCCTGGCCTTGAGAAGAGGTGGCTTCAGGGCCCCGGACCTCCTGTGGGGCTTGTGTTTCCCTTCCTATTAAATCCTCCCTGAGCTCAGAAGGCCGCTCCACTTTCCCATTTCTCCAGCTCTGCCTCTGGTGTCTTTAAAGGCTTCA
Organism: Neotragus pygmaeus; assembly: GCA_006410875.1. Classification (NCBI taxonomy): domain Eukaryota; kingdom Metazoa; phylum Chordata; class Mammalia; order Artiodactyla; family Bovidae; genus Neotragus; species Neotragus pygmaeus. The sequence continues at coordinate 1,241,511 of SJYV01028392.1, read as the reverse complement.
GTGTTTCCTCAAATTAAGAGACCCAGCTGCTCAAGGCCCTTTGTTCAGTGTCTCCAGGATGACCTTTCAGATAATTCGTCCCCACTTGCAGGGGCTGAGCTTTGCTGGCATTCAGACTCTGAGCTTCCTTGGTGAATCAGAATTTATTATCCTCTTGGCGAGGGGACTATGAGGTGCCTTCTCTCCAGGGAGGGCGATCTTCTGGGTGAGTGACACATGGGCTGGCCCTGGCGCCCTAATCCTGGCCAGGCCTGTTTCCAGGTTGTGTATCCATGGGCCCCAGACACTCTGTGTGCGTGCATGTGTGTATCAGTGCACATGGAAAATAAAGACTTTCAGGTCTCAGGATTGTTCTGGGATAAAGGAATCAGATTGGAGTTAAAGGAACATGGAGTCTTCTTGGCTTCACTTTAACAGCTTTGCTAGAGCTGTTTAAGTATTCTTGCAGATCTGATTGTCTTGTTGACTGGACTCTCACTGTAGTGAAACACACATCAAATACATCATTTTAGGCCTTTTAAGTGGACAGTTCAGCGTCACTAAGAACCTTCACACAGTTGTGCAATTGTCACCACCGTCCATCTCCAGAATTTTTTCATCTTTCCGAACTGAAACTCTGCGCCCGTTAAATACTAACTCTCCATTCCCCACTCCTTCCAGCCCTAGAAAATCACCATCCTACTTTCTGTCCTATCCATTCATCTACTCAGGTTATCTTACGTATGTCAAACCACACAGTATTTGTTGAACAATATTGCGTTGTGTAGATATGCACATAGTCTTTATCTATTCACCGTTAGATGGACTCTTGGGTTGTCTCCAACTTTTGGCTGTTGTGAATAAAGTTGCTAAGAACATTTGTGTACAAATATCTGCTCAGGTCCACTACTTTCAGTTCTTTTGGGGTATATACCTGGAAGTGGAGTTGCTAGAGCATGGGGTAATTTTATGTTTAATCTTTCGCGGCACTACCAGGTGGCTTTCCATGGCAGCTGCACCATTACTTCCTGTCTTGTTTTGTTTTTTCAAAGAGTAGCCATCCGATTGAATGTGCGATTGAATTTTGAGGTTGATAAAATGAGAACAACTGCCATGGTGATCGCTTATGAAATTCATACTAAGTACTAAATACTTAACACAAATTATTTCATTGACTCTTCAAGATAATCCTATGTGGTTTGTTGTTATTTCTAACTTACAGAAGGGCAAACTGAAACTTAGAAAAGTTAAATAACTTGCTCAAAATCAAACTGAAAATGAGCATAACTGAGAGTCCAGTGCAGGGCTCAGAGTCCTATGTCCATGCTCTTTCCACTAGACAGCTTGTCGTCGTCTTCTTTTTTTTTTTAAGACATCTTTTTTTAAACATTTACTTATTTTTGGCTGCACCGGGTCTTCGTTGCTATGTGAGGTTTTCTCTAGTTGCGGTGAGTGGGGGCTACTCTTTGTCATGGTGCGCGGCTTCTCATTGTCATGGAGCACGGGCTCTGGGGTGCATGGGCTTCAGTAGCTGTGTCAAGAATGCTCAGTAGTTAGTGGTGCATGGACTTAGCTGCTTCGCAGCAGGTGGGATCTTCCTGGACCAGGGATCGAACCTGTGTCCCCTGCATTGGCAGATGGACTCTCAACCACTTTGACTACCAGGGAAGCCTGACAGCTTGTCTTCTAACCACATAGTTGTGTTTAGGTGAAAACGTATTTCCCTCACCACCAGTGGACAGCAAATTACAAAATGCTTCAAGATGTAAAGTCAAAGATTTTCCATACCCATAGGGAGCTGGATGGTTGGGAAGTTTCCTGGGAAAACATTTCCCCCCTGACTTGCACTGAAAATATAGTCACCCAGGAAACATTCCAAGCCTGCCTTCAGCCCTTAATAGATGTGATATTGCTGTTCTACATTCTAAGGCTCTTCCCTCAGGGATCACACCATCTAGTTGGGAAGAACGCCTCCTAGGGTGATCATGGTACATGGTGCTGTGGATGAGGCCAGAGGAAGTAACTACAGTACAGTATGCAGAATGCTATGACTGGGAATAGAGAAAGGGTCTTAGGAGCAGATGATGAGAATAATCAACTCCTTTCAGCATGAGGACCAGGAGAGAATTCACCTCAGAATCATTGCCTAAATGTTGATGGCTGAGCTACAACATGCTGGTTGGAGGAATGGTGAGAGCAGAATGTTCCTATCTTGTGCACAGGAACAAAGGCTCAGGGGATGGAGGGGGCGTGGTCTACGGGAAGGGGTGCAAGTATCTCAGGAAATCTGTAGCATAAGGGAGCATGTTCAGGAGTGGCAGAAACAGGATAGGAAATATAAATACAGGCTATTTCATGAAGAGCCTTTTCTGTCCTGCAAAATGTTTCTATTGGTCTTGTAGTTGATGGAGAAGCATGGGAAACCTGTTTTAAGAATGACTGATTTGGACAAATTGGTGTTGTAGAAAATCACTCTTATACAACCTATGGTGGATGGATTAATGCAGAGGTGAGCTGGCAGGTGACATCTGAGACTAGTAGTAGGGAGATTAAAGTATAATTATCGCTACAAAAATTAACTGCTTATGTGACTGGACTGTATCAAAATCATATGCATTACTCATTCGTCCATTTCCATAACAACTCTGAAAAATGTATTATTCTGTTTACAGACGGAGAAACTGAGATTAAGTAGCTTCCAGAAGGTTACATTGCACTAAGGGTGTGGCTAACATTCTAATCAGGGCTGTCTTAGCTCACAGCCCAAGGAGGAATGGCACCTGAAATTAGGATAGCCATTTAGGAAGGAAAACCTGACTGATACACAGGGTATTTAGAAATAACTGAAAATGATATGAAGGAGGGAGAATGAGGTATCAGTGAAGTCTACTGGTGTCTGGTTAGGAGGACTATGTGTTTTTTGTTTCTATTTCTTTCCCCCCTCTACCTCCTCCAGGACTGTGTTTGGTCATGACTTTTACTGAGAGGAGAGGCATAGGAGGGTGAAAGGAAAAGATGGTGGGCTCTGTTCTAGATAGGTTGTAAAGCCTCTAGAAACCAAGTGTTCATCAAAGACATGTTTTAAAATCAGAATTTATATACACTATCTTCTCTTGGAAATGCCAGCCAGTGACAGTTGCACATTTATGTAATATATAAATAAAATTCAGTTCAGTCGCTCAGTTGTGTCTGACTCTTTGCGACCCCATGAATCGCAGCACGCCAGGCCTCCATGTCCATCACCAACACCCGGAGTTCACTCAAACTCATGTCCATTGAGTCAGTGATGCCATCCAGCCATCTCGTCCTCTGTTNGCAAAGAGTCAGACACGACTGAGCAACTGACCTTAAAGTGATATTATTCCCTTCACAAACAGTGTGAGAATCTTCGGAGATATACTTCTATTTCTCTTCTCTTTCATATATTATCAAGCATTTTATTTTTACAAAATATAAACCCTATACTGCATTGTTATTATTTTCATTCAAATAGCCAATTGTATTGACAAACATTTGGATAAGAAGAAAAGTATATTGTAGGGACTTCCTTGGTGGTCCAGCAGTTAAGACTCTGGACTTCCACAGCAGTGGGTGCAGGTTTGATCCCTGGTCAGGGAACTAAGCTCTCTCACATGGCATGCAGTATGGCCAAAAAGTGAAAAAAATAAAAAATGTTTTAAGTTTACTTATATAGTTTTCATTTTTGGTGCCCTCATTTCTTTTCGTAGATCAATACTTCTATCTAAGTTGTAAAAGTTCTTTGTATATTCTTTATGTGCTCTGGATACTGGACTCTTCACAGATATATTATTTGCCATTATTTTCTCCCATTCTGTATGTTGTCTTTTCACTTTCTTGATAATGTTCTTTATTGCACAAAAGTTTTAAATTTTGATGAAGTTCAGTTTATCTATTTTCCTTTTGTTCCATTTGTCTTTAGTTTTATATCTAAGAATCTGTGGCCAAATCCACAGATTTGGATTTGCAGACTTATCCTTACATTTTCTTCTAAGATTTCTATGAATTTAGCCCTTACATTTAAGTTGATGGTCCACACTGAGTTCATTTTTATGTATGGTGTGAATTAGTGGTCTAAGTTTATTCTTTTGTGTGAAAGAATTCCAGTTGTCCCAGAACCATTTGTCAAAAAGATTATTCTTCCTCTAAGGGAATCATATTGGCACCTCTCTGTTTTGTACTATTAATTTCTTGTTTCTTTCTAAGTGCAGAATGTGATCTTTACCAGTTTTATTTTTGTGATCTATTTAAAATTCTTTGTGACCTCTTTGTGTTCAATTTTTATAAATGTTTCATGAGTTCAGTGTTGAATAGATGCTTAAAAGTAGACATACTAGATCTCTTCCTGAGTTCTTTTTTCTCTCAGTGTCCCATGTTTGCTTTAATTTCTTGACATTTTAAATNATTCCAGTTGTCCCAGAACCATTTGTCAAAAAGATTATTCTTCCTCTAAGGGAATCATATTGGCACCTCTCTGTTTTGTACTATTAATTTCTTGTTTCTTTCTAAGTGCAGAATGTGATCTTTACCAGTTTTATTTTTGTGATCTATTTAAAATTCTTTGTGACCTCTTTGTGTTCAATTTTTATAAATGTTTCATGAGTTCAGTGTTGAATAGATGCTTAAAAGTAGACATACTAGATCTCTTCCTGAGTTCTTTTTTCTCTCAGTGTCCCATGTTTGCTTTAATTTCTTGACATTTTAAATTAAAATCATTTGATTTTTTTTCTTGTGCTTGGAACAATTTTTATCTTGACATGTATTTTTAACATATATTAAAAAGCAACTAGCTTTTATTCATGATGTTAGATTTATACTTTTCCCAGCATTACTGGAGCATAATTTCAATGGAAATGTACTCTTTATTATTATATTTATTTATTTTATTATTACATATTTGTCTATAAGAAACAGATGTTTATGTATATATAATACACACACTCAAATCACATTTCATAGAAATTATTAATAGTATTGCTTGAATTTTCTGTATTATTTTATAGGTATTTGTACTTTGTGATATATTGAAAGAAATTGGTTATTTCTTATTATACTTTAATTTTATGTATTTCTTTTTTGTATCTTGAGTAGATCTTTTCTTTTGTGTTTTGTTGAAACATATTTTTGGTCCATAAAGTCCCCTGACATTTAAACCTTTATTATGACTATAACCTGCATTATTGAAAAGTGAGTTAATTTATAATTTTAATGTCTTTTGCTTTAAATTCAAATATTACTGCAATTGATGTAATAGCATGATTCATCTTATTTAACCTTTAATTTCAAGATTATATGTTTTAATATATCTCTTACTTTGGCATGCAATTATATTAGCTTTTGGATATAACAAAGGAGTTAGGTTTTTTAACAAATTTGATGTCTATAGCTGTAATACATATATGTGATATATATGTAAATTTTAATGTTTTATTTACTTTGTGTATGTGTGAATGTGTATGTGCTTAGGTGAATGGTGTGTTCGAAGAGGGGTGTAATTATTTCCCTCTTGGTAATTTAAAAGTTTTATTGTTTCTTTTTATTTCTTCTAGTGGTTACTTTTGTGTGTATACACACACAGTCACGCACACACACGTGTGTGTGTGTGCATTTATATATATATGCCAATATCTTTATTAATGCATAAATGTCAGTATCAACTATTCTAATACCATGAAAGATTAGATATTTAATCTTAATAGATGCAGCATTTTCCAATATGGCTTCAATTTTGGAATTCTGCATTAAATTCAGCAGTTGGATTTGATTTATCAACCTTTTTTTTTTTTTAAGGACACAGAGATGCTGTATGCAGTAAGAATACAAGCTTAAGAAAATATTTCTCTTATCTTTTAAGTGAAAGATAATTTGAATACATAACATCTGGAGTCAGGTTTTTTCTCCTCAAATCGTCAATATGTGTCACCACTGTATTCTGCAACTGAAAATAGTTATTTTCAAAAATACACTGAAGTCAGTCCATTTTTCTTTCTTCTAAGAAACTTGACTTTTTTTTTCTCACAGTTTTATCCTTGAAGTCCCAGCGCCACCAGAACTTCAATATGTTTTTCTTCTGTTTTTTCAGAAATCCCAATTACACACGTGCTGAATTTTCTTAATCTGCTTTCCTACATGTTTATTCTCTCCAAAACTTTTTCTCGTTTTCTATGTTGTTTATGTGATCTTTTTAAAGCTGTTTTTGCCTTGAGTCTGTTTCCAACAGTCTCTATTTTTACTCTTGCAGCTTCTAATGTGGTTTTCATTACTGTAATGTCATGTTATCTTAAATTTCCTTTCTCGTCAAACTTTCCAACTCAATTTTAACTTTTTCTTATTAACCTTTATTTAAAAAATTGATTTCTTGAGCTCTTTTTTTTTCTCCCCATGTCCGATGTTTAACTTCTTTGATATTTTAGGTTACAGTCATTTGAATTTTTTTCTTGTGCTTGAAACAATTCTTACCATGAAATGTATTTTTGACATATATTAGAAAGTAAATAGCCTTTATTCATGATATTAGATTTATATTTTTTGCAGCATTATTAAAGTATAGTTGCAATTGAAATATACTCCTTATTATTGCATTTATTTTCATCACTATCCCCCAGGGGACTGACAGCAACAGATGGGAGGGTAATATTTATATACAGATCTGATGTTATATATGTTTGCTCATAAATCATCTTTGAAAGAGGGAAATTTCATCTGCTGCTGCTGCTGCTGCTGCTAAGTCACTTCAGTCGTGTCCGACTCTGTGCGACCCCATAGACGGCAGCCCACCAGGTTCCCCATCCCTGGGATTCTCCAGGCAAGAACACTGGGGTGGGTTGCCATTTCCTTCTCCAATGCATGAAAGTGAAAAGTGAAAGTGAAGTTGCTCAGTCGTATCCAACTCTTCGCGACCCCATGGACTGCAGCCTACCAGTCTCCCCCATCCATGGGATTTTCCAGGCAAGAGTACTGGAGTTGGGTGCTATTGCTTTCTCCTAGGCCTATAATATTTTCCATGGATAGAGTTGCCAAATGCTGGAGACTAAGCCAGATCAGACTGAAACTTCAATTCAGGTGTGCTTCATTGGAATACTTTTTAGCTTGTCTGCTGAGTCATATGCCCTTGAGGGTATGTTTAAGAGGTCTGGTGGAGCTCCGTCCCTAGGGAGGGGAGTCCGCAAACCTTACAGAATCCTTTCTTGCTTATGTTTTCTCAGACAGCTGTGGTCCTCATCTGTATAGGCTGAAAGCTTCTTCCTTCAACAATTTGTTCCCTATCTTTAATGGTTGTTGTTTAGTCACAAAATCGTGTCCCACTCTTTTGCAACCTGCCAGGCTGTAGCCTGGACTGTAGCCTGCCAGGCTCCTCTGCCCATGAGATTTCCCAGGCAAGAATACTGGAGTGGGTAGTTATTTCCTTTTACAAGGTATCTTCTCAAACTAGGAATCGAACCCTCATCTCCTGCATTGGCAGGGGGATTCTTTAGCAGTGGACCACATGGAAAGCTTATCTTTAATGGTAAATCAACATAAATCAGAGAAGGCAATGGCACCCCACTCCAGTACTCTTGCCTGGAAAATCCCATGGATGGAGGAGCAAAGTAGGCTGCAGTCCATGGGGTCGCAGAGTTGGACACGACTCAGTGACTTCACTTTCACTTTTCACTTTCATGCATTGGAGAAGGAAATGGAAACCCACTCCAGTGTTCTTGCCTGGAGAATCCCAGGGACGGGGAACCTGGTGGGCTGCCGTCTATGGGGTCGCACAGAGTCGGACACGACTGAAGCAACTTAGCAGCAGCAGCAGCAGTAACATAAATACATTTATTCAAACCCTCTTTACTTTCTCTCTCTTGCTAAATTTTCTTTTAAGTCCCTTTTCTCCCGCATCTCTGTCCATTGTTTTGCCATCTGGCATATTTCTTTGAGTGCATAACACAGAGATAATTACTCCTTTGACAGTTATTTTGAGTCCAAATACCAAAGTACAAGTCATCAGTACCCTCAATTTTTCATACACACTTCCTTTTAAAGACTGGCAGGCTACAATCCATGGGGTCCAAAGAGTCAGACATGATTGAGTGACTAAACAAGAACTAAGTTTTTGCTTTATACTGTTTTCCTGGAGTCTGCATCACCTTTCCTACCAAATCTCCAGAAAAATCTTAATATATGTCTTGAAATAAACAGGTGTTCCTGTGTCTCATCTTCATTTCCACATAATGCCTTAGGTTATGAAATTTTATTTGTTCTCCTTCAGTTCACAGTGTACTACTAAGAATCCTCAAGTTGTCAAAAATCTTTTCATAAAACAATTGCTTCCATATAGTCACTGGAAGAAGGAGGGAGATAAAATAATATTTCATTAGCTGGTGGATTCTTGACCACTGGACCACTAGGGAAGTGTTATATAGTTATTTTAAATAAAGCTAATTTTACAGGTGTAAATGTTATTGAAGGATAACTTGCAAAATGATAACATAATCCTCCTTCAAGTATACAGTCAGCACATGCCTAACATATTAATGAGGGAATCAGCAGGATGACAAATGTGATTCAGAGAATTTGAGAGTCTCAAATACATATAGCCAGTGAAAGAAAGGTTCCTTGAAAGAAATTAGAATTCTAAGTTGGATGAAGAGACTCTTATATGGCAATAAAGTCATAACCTTTGGGATTATCCTTTTTTAAAAGCTTTAACAGTTTAATGTTAGACAATATAATTAACATAAAATACATATTTAAAATGTATATTTAGAGTGCTCTTGACATTTGGTATATTCAAAAGCAGAGACATTACTTAGCCGACTAAGGTCCATCTAGTCAAGGCTATGGTTTTTCCTGTGGTCATGTATGGATGTGAGAGTAGGACTGCAAAAAAGGCTGAGCGCTGCAGAATTGATGCTTTTGAACTGTGGTGTTGGAGAAGACTCTTGAGAGTCCCTTGGACTGCGAGGAGATGCAACCATTCCATTCTGAAGGAGATCAGCCCCGGGATTTCTTTGGAAGGAATGATGCTAAAGCTGAAACTCCAGTACTTTGGCCACCTCATGAGAAGAGTTGACTCATTGGAAAAGACTCTGATGCTGGGAGGGATTGGGGGCAGGAGGAGAAGGGGACGACAGAGGATGAGATGGCTGGATGGCATCATGGAATCGATGGATGTGAGTCTGAGTGAACTCTGGGAGATGGTGATGAACAGGGAGGCCTGGCGTGCTATGATTCATGGGGTCAGAAAGAGTCGGACACGACTGAGTGACTGAACTGAACTGACATTTGTTTACACTTGTGAACCATGACCATAATGAAGATAGTGATCAGAAACATCATCCCTGAAGTGTTTATAGAAAGTTGCTCCCGGCCCCCAGTCCTCCCAGGTGACCGTCCCCAGGTGACATCAGAGAAGCCTGAGTAGTGAGCCAAGACCCACATGCCTACTCAGCAACAAGGAGCTTTCATCACCATGCTGCCAATGGAGACCATGTGAGGAGCCTAGATTTCTATCCCCACTAACAAAGCAAGAGAACGGAAATCCTGCAAGAAAAGAAGAAAGATATCAGAGCTCAAATAAATAATGGCTGAAAATAACTCAAACTTGACAAAACACCTAAACTTAGAGATTCCAGAGGCTAAGCAAATCCCAAAAAAGATCAACCAAGGAAAGTTACACCAAGACACGTTAAAGAACTGTCAACACAGAATCATGTGTCCTTCAATAGAAAGAGGTACACATGACATTTTCAAACGAAGGAAAACTAAGACAGTTTGTCACTAGCATACCTATCTTACAAGAATAGCTGAAGAAAGTTTTTTAAACTGAAGGAAATAATAAAATAAGGAATCTGAGAACATCAGAATGAAAGGAAGAGCATTGCGAAAATATGAGTAAATATAGCAGATTTTCTGTCTCTTCTTTAGTTTTTTAAATTATGTTTGATAGCTGAGAACAAAAAATTATGTACTGTCTGATGTGGTTACAAATGTATGTAGAACATATTTAATAGAGGAAGGTAAAGAGATGCAAAGGCAGAGAGGTTTTCTACATTTCATCGAAACGGATGAAATTATAACACTGAAATGGAGCAAGACACTATGGTCCTTCCCCCCTGCCATGTCCTGTGCCTACCTTTAGTCTGTGGAAAACTTCAGTCAAGGAATAAGTTTAAATAAAGAAATGAGAACACACAGAAACAAAGAGACCAAATAATAACAATATACTCACTAAGTACAGTCAAGGATCTTTAATTCCTTCTCAAAGACTGTAGGTAGTATTCTGAGCCATATCCTGTGAGCTGTCTTATAGATAATGAAACTCCCACCAGGGGGAAGAAGTTAACTACATCATCATGATGATCAGACTATACTCATGAAATAAGCTGCCACAATTCCAATAATTGGCCTCAAAGAAATGAAAACAAACTGACCCTGGAACTGAAGATTAACTGTACCTAAAATAACCAAGGTGATGCTGGTCAGACCACCAATGACGGATTTGAAGATGACTGGCAGAACTGACTGTGCTGTTTCTGAATGTAGCCGTCGCCCTCTGCCTATAAAAGCTCTTACCCCCTGCTTGTGATGATCGCATGTCAATCAATAAAGAAAAGGTATTCACTAATTTAACACCTATTCATGATAAAACTTATAGAAAAATAGAATAAAAGAGAACTTCCTCAATTTGGTTAAGAACACCTACAAAATCCTACAGCATACTTAGTGGTGAAAAACTGAATGTTTTCCTCTACAGTCAGGAACAAGGCAAGAATGTTTACTCTCACCACTAAACAAGATGGTACTGGAAATTCTAGCTAGTGCAAGTGAAGCAGGAGGGAAGGGGTCAGGGCATAGCCTTTAAAAGAAAGACACGGCCACAGAATATGATGAAAATGAGAACCAACTAGGTCCAAGATGGTGGAACACTCATGTTCCTCTAGACCTTGGGCTTCAGTGTACCGTCATGGTAACACATCAGCAAGCTAAATGACACACTGCTAGCACCATGACTGCTCTGAGGCTGGCCTTCAAAGACCAAAAAGTGGACTGTGGCTCGATTCCTGGAAATCTCCTCTCCATCCCCCAAATAGTTGGAATAATCCTCTTATTCATTAGCCTATGAAACCACCCGGCCCATAAAGATTGACCACACTATATTCTGAAGCCCTCTCACTCCCCCTCACCTTTTGAGACGGCCCACACTCTGTCTGTGGAAGGTTTTTAACCAAGGCCTCTCATCTTCTGAAACGGCCCACACATTCTGGTTGTGGAGTGTTTTTCTCCACGTAAATCCACTTCTTACTATCAATTCATCTCTGAATTCTTTCCTGACAAAGCAAGAACCTCAAATTCATGCAACACAAGGAAGAAAGAAGGGGGAATAAAAGGCATGCAGATCAGAAAGAAAGAGAAACAATTGTCTCTATTTTCAAATAACCTGGTTTGGCTGTCTATGTAGAAAGAGGAATCTACAAAAAGAAAAAAACAACTCTTTATGTAACTAATGAGTTTAATAAGATCTTATGATACAAAATTGACACTCAAAAATTAATTATATTTCTATATATAGCAATGAACCTGTGGACACCAAAATTAAAATTACAGTACCATTTACAACTGCTCAAAAAATGAACTACTTGAGTGTAAATCTAACATGTATGAGACTTATATGCTAGAAAGGACAAAATGATGATGAAGGGAAACAAAGAAGTTCTAAATAAATGGAGAAGCAGATCACATTCATGAACTGGAAGATTCAACATATTATTGATGTCAGTTCTCCTCAAATTGATATTAAGTTTTTCAAACTTGAGTTAGAGTTGACACATATTAGTTTCAGGTGTGCAGCATAATGATTTGATATTCATATATGGTGTGAAATGATTATCACCATAAGTCTACTTAACATCCAACACCACATTTACTAATTTTTTTTTAAGTCTTAATTATGAGCTTCCCTGGTGGCTCAGATGATAAAGAATCTGCCAGCAATGCAGGAGACCTGGGATCGATTCCTGGATTGGGAAGATCCTCTGGAGGAGGAAATGGCAATCCACTCCAGTATTCTTGCCTGGAGAATTCCATGGACAGAGGAGCCTGGTAGCTCACAAGGAGTCAGACACAACTGAATGAATAACACTTTTAATAAAAANAATGCAGGAGACCTGGGATCGATTCCTGGATTGGGAAGATCCTCTGGAGGAGGAAATGGCAATCCACTCCAGTATTCTTGCCTGGAGAATTCCATGGACAGAGGAGCCTGGTAGCTCACAAGGAGTCAGACACAACTGAATGAATAACACTTTTAATAAAAATCTCAGCAGGATTTTTTATAGATGTAGACAACATATACTAAGATTCATGAGGGAAAGGCACAACAACTAGAATAGCTAAAACAATTTTTAAAATTAAACTAAAAACCATTCTACTGGATTTGAAGACTTATTTTATTAACAGAAGTAATCAAGAATGTGTGGTATTGGGTAGACAAATAAATCAGTGCAACAGAAAACCTAAAAATAGGTAAGAAAAGTGTGGCTAGTTATAAAAAGCAACAAGAGGAGTCCTTTAGGTGAGAAGTGTTCTGTATCTGGATTTATCAATATTCTGTACTGAGTTTGGGGGGATGTTACCACAGGGGAAACACTGAGTACTTGGGATCCCTCTCATGGTTTCTTAAAACCTCATGTGAATCTACAAGAATCTCAAAGTAAAAAGCTTAATGAAATATGATTATCTCAATAGACACTGAAAAAAGCATTTAGCAAAATACAATATTCATTCAGGATAAAATCTCTCAACAAATTAGGAAGAGAAGGGAATTTCCTAAACTTGATAAATGATGTCTGAAAAATAATAGTGAATGAAAATTCTTCCCACCCAAGAGCAAGAAGTTCTTTTCCTGGCATGATCAGCATTGCATTTAATAAGGGCCTTCCTGCCCCTTGTTTAACAATACCCAGTTGTGCATGTGACTGGTGATAGAAGCAAGGTCTGATGCTGTAAGAGCAATATTGCATAGGAACCTGGAAAGTCAAGTCCATGAATCAAGGCAAATTGGAAGTGGTCAAACAAGAGATGGCAAG
>SJYV01028392.1:1104240-1227951 GCA_006410875.1 Neotragus pygmaeus | reverse complement strand
CTGAAGAATTGATGCTTTTGAACTGTGGTGCTGGAGAAGACTCTTGAGAGTCCCTTGGACTGCGAGGAGATCCAACCAGTCCATTCTGAAGGAGATCAGCCCTAGGATTTCTTTGGAAGGAATGATGCTAAAGCTGAAACTCCAGTACTTTGGCCACCTCATGCAAAGAGTTGACTCACTGGAAAAGACTCTGATGCTGGGAGGGATTGGGGTCAGGAGGAGAAGGGGACGACCTAGGATGAGATGGCTGGATGGCATCACGGACTCGATGGACGCAAATCTGAGTGAACTCCGGGAGATGGTGATGAACAGGGAGGCCTGGCATGCTGCAATTCATGGGGTCACAAAGAGTCAGACACGACTGAGCGACTGAACTGAACTGAACTGAACCTAGATTTTGGCCATTGTTCTGATAAACGAAGCACAGAACCATTCGAACATGGGACCTCTGTTCTCGTTTTCTTTCCCCTCCAGATTCAAGCAGTAGATCCTAATAACGATGTATTAGAACCATCCATTAAGTGAAAATTATTTCCTTAATGAACTGATCATGTTACTCAAACAAATACAGTGGAAGAAATGCCTTTATAAAGTTCTTAGATTCAGGAGGACAATTAGTTTTGTTTTACAGTAAATCAAAGGGTTTGGAAAAGATCAAATGTGATAACCATTTCATTAATGGTAAATCTTAAACCTGGACTAGGATAATGAGTCATTTTATTTTGTTATGCATAAAGTTATCCTTCTTCAACATTCTAAGAGTCAGGGTATATCCTGTATGCTTTGATTGTTAAGAAAAAACACCGAAAAAAGAGGAAAAATGACAAAAAGAGTAAATGCCATAGTTAAGCCTTGTCCAACAAACCTACCTAAGAATCATTTGATGTTCTAGGAAGTAATAACTATTGGACTTACAGTTTATTGCCAGACTTTGTAAAATTAGATGTCAGTTTGATGCAAGATTGATAAATTACCAATGATCTCTGTCCACTAGAGATGGAAATACTTCCTATATGATAAATATGATACGGCCCAAGCAGTTATTTCTTTCCCATTGAATGTGTTTATATGTATATGTTTATACTTCCTCATATGCTCCTTTGAACCAGCTTTGCCATCCTTTGCCTATAGTTTTTCTCTATACTGAGTTAAATAAATAAACCTTGGATACACCCCTAGTCTATGAGAATATGAGCATCTGATGTATAGTTATTTGAAAATTATACTTTGACTTGAAGGGAAAGGATGACCGTGGGCCATCTGGGGCTTGGAGCCTTCCCTTACAACCAGCATGAAAATGATGGGATTCAGATCAACCATCCTGCGACTTTGCATTGTGGACAACATTAACCCATGTGCTCGCTGACCATCTCATTCATACGAATTATGAACAATTATGTGTGCAGCATGTGCTAGCAGTTGTCATGGTGGTGGTGGTAATTTAGTCACTAAGTTGTGTCTGACTCTTATGACCCCATGGACTGTAGCCTGCCAGGCTCCACTGTCCATGAAATTCTCCAGGGAAGAATACTGGGGTGAGTAGCCATTTCCTTCTCCAGGGGATCTTCTCCAACCAGAGACTGAACCTGCATCTCCTGCATTAGCAGGCAGATTCTTTGCCACTGTCCCCAACTGGGAAGCCCATGCTTCTCCAGTTGTCGGGGTAATTTTGGTTATTTCCGTGGGAATGTCTTGTGTTGGAATTTCTCTTTCCTTTATCACTCTGAAATATCACTGCATGGCATCAATGCACAGCTGACTCATGAACTTGCATTATCTTACTTTGCTAACTATCTTGGAGAATATAAGACACTGTGCCGTTCCAGGAATTTGCCTGTGTCCAGGACAAATGAAAATAGCAGATTACTTGTATACAGAAGAAACACTGAAGCTGGCAGAGGGTCCTTTTTTCTGCTTGATTGAAAACAAATTTACAGGATAGATGCTTGTGCAAGAATTAGAACCTCTAAGCCCCAATCTAAGAACTAGAGGATTAAAAACACACACACACACACACACACAACGTGTGAGCTTACAAAGAAATTCCTGTTGATCTGAATAAATTTAAGCTGAGATAAGGAACAGTCTCTGAGCATTAGAAACTCATGGGTTTGTTTCCAGTGTGCGTTAGACATGAAAATACAGCCTACATAATCTTCTATTGTAGGAGCAATACTTTTTATATTGATAAGTTCTAAAATTCTGCACAGCCTCTATTTCCTGATTAATCATTTGCTAACAGAACTAAATCAGCAGCCAGAGACTAAATTTACTGTTAGCAAATCAATCTGTAGCCCTCCAAGCTCCTCTGTCCATGGAGTTATCCAGGCAAGAATACGGGCTGCTGCTGCTGCAAAGTCGTGTTCGACTCTGTTCAGTCCCATAGACGGCAGCCCACCAGCCTCCTCCCTGTGATTCTCCAGGCAAGAATATTGGAGTGGGTTGCCATCTCCTTCTCCAATGCATGAAAGTGAAAAGTGAAAGTGAAGTCGTTCAGTCGTGTCTGACTCTTCGCGACCCCATGGACTATATAGCCCACCAGGCTCCTCCGTCCATGGAATTTTCCAGGCAAGAGTACTGGAGTGGGGTGCCATTGCCTTCTTGAGTGGGTGCCATTCCCCACCCAGGGATCTAACCGAATCTCTCGCATCTCCTGCATTGGTAAGCAGATTTCTCACCACTAGAACCCCCTGGAAAGCCCTCTTAAAAAAAAGTTTTGCTAATGAAAGAGTGGATTATATGAACTTCCGATCAGTATATTATGGGAGAAGAACTGGTCAGACAGAGCTCAAAGGCAGGAACTGGCGAGACAAAATAAACCTTACCCATTTGTGATGGAGCTGGGTAGACATCTATATCCTCAGTATCATAAGCATCCTATCCAGCACTTAAAATGCATGGAAATTTCCTTCCTAGATTTTGTTTTAAGTCCACATCAAAATAAACAAGCTTTAAAAGCTGGAGGCCATTTTTAAGACATATATAGCCATTGGGTAGTAAGAAATATCTGTCAGTGGAAATTAAAACACACAACGTGAAAATTGTGGTTAGATTTTATTCAGGAGCTTACTGAGGACTAGAGCCCAGGACAACCTCTTGGTAGCTCTGAGGAACTGCTCCAAAAAAGTAAGGAGAACAAAGGGTTTAAAAAAAAAAAAAAGAAGTAAGAGGGAAGGCTAGTTTATATGGGATTTTTGTTAGGGAATACATCCAATCAAGCATGGGCTTCCCAGTTGGGGATAGTGGGAAAGAATCTGCCTGCTAATGCAGGAGATGCAGGTTCAGTTTCTGGTTGGGGAAGATCCCCTGGAGAAGGAAATGGCTACCCACCCCAGTATTCTTGCCTGGAGAATCCCATTGGCAGAGGAGTCTGGCAGGCTACAGTCCATGGGGTCGCAGAGTTGGACACAATTGAAGTGACTTAGAATGCATATCCAATCAGGCATACGTCTTGCTTGTTACAAAAACAACAAACAAACAGATATTTCAAGTTAATGATTATAGTGCTTTTCCATGTATCAGAAGCTGCAAGAAGCAGGGTTCATAAAAAGAAGTGAAAGTTGTTCAGTCATATCCAGCTGTTTGCAACCCCATGGATTATACAAGCCATGGAATTCTCCAGGCCAGAATACTAGAGTGAGCAGCTGTTCCCTTCTCCAGAGGATCTTCCTAACCAGGGATCAAACTCAGACCTCCCACATTGCAGGTGGATTCTTTACCATCTGAGTCACCAGGGAAGCCCTCGTTAAAAAAGAAAATTCTTCCTGAAATGCACTTACCTATCTAAGGGCCAGTTGGTCCAAAGCACAGAGCATCCTGTTATTGCCTTCGGCAGTCTGAAACACTGAGTGCACTGTAGGTCAGGCAGTGCAGCAAGTTAATTTTTGTAGACTTGGATGGTGAGCAAAATGCCTTTGCTCTTTTCTTGTTTGCATACACTTGGCACAAGATATTGTGCCTGACACTCTGTAGAAAGAGTTTTGCTTGGCAAGAAACTGTGAAATTAGGCAAGAGACCCCTTCCTCCATGCCAACAAAAATATTGGATCCATTTGTTACAAAAAAAGGTGAATGAGATTAATTTACTTTTCCACCTGTCAGGGAGCCAGCAGTCCCCACTTGGTGGCCAGCACGAGGGCCTCCTCTCCTTCCGCCACAGGTGGCCCAGCGGCCAGAGCTTTAGCTGCTCGTCCTGTCACACTGCAGATGATGTGCTCTCTCCTCATGATGCAGGAGGCCTTGGACCCACATTTAACCCAATGACCAATTCAGTTTTTCCAGAGTTCTTTTGTTTTTCTGAGTCCAGAATCAGTAAAATGTATACTGTGAAAGAACTCATTTAAAGAGCTGAGTCAATACATTGAGAAAAGACTTTCCAATTTTACTCTCTGTGTGAGATTCTGTTGGCTGTATCCTTGGGTTTCGCATTTGAAGATTCAACCTACTTGGATAGAAAATATTTAGAAAAAAATTTCAGAAATCTCTAAAATGTACAATTTGATTTTGCCATCACAGGCAATTATTTACATAGCATTTCCATTGTATTAAGTATTACAAGTAATCTAGAGGCGATTTAAAGTATGCAGGAGTATGTGTGTAGGGTATATGCAAATGTTATTACATTTTATGGGCTTCCCCAGTGGTTCGGTCGTAAAAGAATCTGCTTGCAATGCAGGAGTTGAAGAAGATGTGGGTTCGATCCCTGGGTCAGGATGATCCCCTGGAGGAGGGCATGGCAACCCATTCCAGTATTCTTGTCTGGAAAATCCCATGGACAGAGGAGACTGAAGGGCTACAGTCCACAGGGTTGCAGAGTTTGACACGACTGAAATGACTTAGCAAGCACATGACGTTTTTTATGAGATTAGAGCATCCGTGAATTTTGGTCTTGGGGCGAGAGGGGTCCTGGAATAAAAAAGAAGAATATACTTATATTTATATAAAACTGCAAAGTATGTCTGTATACACACACATATCTAATAAGAGGAGGTTGGGGTGCTGGCTCTATGTGACAGCCCTGATTTCATGCTTTTTAAGAGCACATACCCCTCTCTAACCACATGTTGGGCAGCCCCAGGCAGGGGCCATGTGTTGCCCTTACTCACTTTCACAGAGCATGACACACACCAGGAGCTGCAAATGAATGCTCACCAACAATCATGATGATGGATTAGACATGTGTCTCGTCACTTTTTTTAAAATGTATTCCTCTACTATGAGTTGGAATCCCATATCTCAGTGGTCACTTCTCCATGTGGAGAAGCTGGAACTGCTGGAAGCTGCATGAGTTCTAAGCAACAGCGGCCGTAGGGAACCAAACCAGCTCCTGCAGCCCAGGACCCCAGCCACCAGGAGGGGCAGTCTGGAGAGATGTTGCAGGTAATGGTCGCAGGTAGTAACAGGGTTGTCAACAGGGTTGTCGCAGGTAGTAAACAGCAGGCAGCACTGGGTCTATCCTTGCTCAGCTGTGAAGTGTGTTAGTCACTCAGTCAGGTCTGACTTTTTGCTACCCATGGACTGTAGCCCTCCAGGCTCCTCAGTTCATGGAATTCTCCAGGCAAGAATAGTGGACTGGGTTGCCATTTCCTTCTCCAGGGGATCCCCCCCACCCAGGGATCAAACTTTGGTCTCCTGCATTGCTTTGCAGGCAGATTCGTTACCATCTGAGCCACCAGGCAAGTTCTGAGCCACCAGCGAAGCCTCAAACACGCATCCCTTCCTGAATGCAGAGATGGTTCTCAGCACATGGCTGCAGTTTCCCCAGGAAACAGGAGGTGAGTTTCACCCACTCTTGCTCTGGAAACAACCTCAATGGGGTCTGTTTGGCCCCGTTCCTTCAGCCTTGGCCAAGTCACTAAAAGAAGCCTGTTTGGATAAAGAGCCTGTTCCACTTAACCCCCAGCCTGTCCCTGATCCCTGCTTTTGACAAAAGGGCAGTCATGCTCATGAAACTAGGAATTTTATATTTTTTCCAACTGCAGTGAGATACAAAGGCTACTTCTCTTTGTCAACCAGATTTCCCCACTGTTGACATTTGCATCTGCTCAGAGGTATTTCCAGCCAGAAGATTCAGGGAGCCAAATGAGAGATGGGGAAATTCCTCTCAGGGCTCCTGAATTGAGTGTAAATTCTACTCTGATGTGGAAAACGAAATTGCTGCTCAGTCATTCCCCCTTGTCAGCATTCCAGAGCCTGTCCTTGTCATTAGGGCTGGCTTTCTCTGTCTCTTCTTTGTGTACACCCTCTTCAGAAGTAAGTTAGTTACTGGTATAACATCTAAGCTTTATTTTATTTTATTTTATTCTTTCTTTAAAAGGGGGTGGTGGTCAACTTTGGGGTCAAGGAAAAAGTTCTATGCATTTTCTTTTTCCCCTTCCCCCCCATTAAATGTCAGCCCTAATTTCTTGTTCCTAACCTTGATCTGACACTAGTGACATTCTCAGGGCCTGGAATTTGGTCTTTCAGAGCTGGTTCTGCTCCAAGTCCTCAGTGACCTTTCATTCTTTTCCCCCGTACCCCTCCCTGAGCTGCCCATGACAAGGGACACTACAGTTCCCAGAGCCAGAGAGAGACAGACAGAGGGATGGAGAAAGAGAGGGGTGGGGTAGCTTATAAGCATTGGCAGATGGGAGAAGGAAAAAGCAGAAGCAGAGCCACGTCAGAATCCAGGAAAGTCACAGAACTTAGAACCAATGTATCTGGATCTATTCTTCTTTCCTAATCAATAATACTCTTTCACTTGTTAATTGGAAAATATTGAGATTGAGGACCAAGTATTTCTTTTTTTTAAGTCCTTTTTTTTTTTCAATTTTTATTTTTTATTTGATTGATTTGACCTGATACAATTTGTGCTTGTAAGCACAGCACTGCTGGGGCTGTTCTGGGCTCTGGGCAGGTTTCCATTAAGAACCACAGCTGCTGGGAGGGGTCTATACTGCCTCCTCTGGGGCCAGAGCAGCTGGTGGTTGAATCTTAGGTGTTCATTACAGGCTCATCCTGTCAGAGCTGAGGTCCCCCTGGCCCTAAGAGTCCTTGCTGTGCCCTCGATGTGAGCACACTTCCTAGGAGGGTTGCAACTCTGAGGACTGTTTCCTCAGCCTCAGGTGGGAGGATAGTGTAAAGGGGTTTTCCAGGTGGTACTAGTGGTAGAGAACTGCTTGTCAATGCAGGAGAAATCAGAGACATGGGATTGATCCCTGGGCTGGGAAGATGCCCTGGAAGAGGGCATGGCAACCCACTGCAGCATTCCTGGAGAATTCCATGGACAGAGGAGCCTGGCGGGCTATGGTCCATGGGGTTGCAAAGAGTCAGACATGACTGAGCACGCAGGGATGCACCAAGGTGGGAGGGGTCAGCCAGGCTCCGCAGCCTCCACCAGAACAGAGCCCATTCTGCAGGTCCTTAGCTGTTTGGGATGCCTGCTTCACAGCTCTAGAGTTCTTTTTTCTCTTTCTCTCCCTTTTATTGTTTTGATAAGGATTTCTGGATGCTTATTACGATTTTCATTCCTTAACGCACATTCAAACATGAATATTGTGCATAAATATGTATTGCTACTTCCACCTAACGGGTGACAAAAGAACTTAGAAATTAAGTAGGAGATATGGACCCCAAACTTATCCTTTTACTTTATTATTAATGGAATATCAGCAAGTACTTTCCCCATTAATTTGCCATTTGTTTTTAGGCATAGAACCATGAGCAATTAAGGACCCATCAAGATGGGCTGCAGCTGTCTGCCCACCTGAGCCTGGCCTGGCCTCAGAGTTGGGCCAAGTGGACTCTGTTGGACACCATGCTGACAGCCTGGGGCAGGTGGATGAACAGCTACAGTTACCCTGTTCTTCTGCCACACAGACCTGTCCCAGGCCCACGCTGTGACAACAAAGGGCTGTAGAGTAGGTGAGCGAATAAATCTGTTTAGAGACAAATCTTTCTCCCAGGCGGTAGAAACTGGATGTGCAAGTTGGCATCTTTGCGTGTCAGTGTGGGGTCATCGCTGGGGATAGAATGGAAAAGTTGCCATGACAACTGAATGCTTAGATGTCCAAGCGGGTGCTTCTTCTGAGAGTGGTCAATCTCCTTGGAGATGATAATGTTTCTTCAAGGCACTGCTCTCCTTTTTGAGGTGAAGAGTCTTTTTAGAGTAAACTTGGTCTTGAAAAGAAGCTAAAGTCTGTTCATGGCCTACTGTTCTGTTTGTTGCATACAAATACTGGGCAGATTCTCTCTCTGCAGCCTGAGGGTATCTTGGGAATGAGGATGCTTGTTTCAAGTGTTCACAAATCAGTGGCTCCAGAAGACTTGCATCTCCAGTCTCACGTGAAAAATAACAGATCCCCTAATGCTTTTACTCTTTTTCACTAAGCAGGTGCTTGGAACAATTTCAAAAATCAGCTTTTGGAGGGAGGGATACAATGGACACCCGACATAATGCACATATTAAGGTCTACAGTGCAGTGAGTTTTGACAGCCGTACACAACAAAAAGAGACAGAACACTTCCATCCCCCCCAAAAGCTTCTTCCTGTCTCTTTGCTGCTCATTCTTCCCTCTGCCCCCGCTTCGCCGCGCCGTGCTAAGTCACTTCAGTCCTGTCTGACTCTTGGCGACCCTGTGGACTGTAGCCCACCAGACTCCTCTGTCAGTGGGATTCTCCAGGCAAGAATACTGGAGTGGGTAGACATTCCCTCCCCCAGGGGATCGTCCCAACCCGGGGATTGAACCCAGGTCTCCTGTATTGCAGACGGATTCTTTACCATCTGAGCCACAAGGGAAGCCCAAGATAGGCAAACTCTAATCTGCTTTTTGTAACTAAAGGCCAATTTGCACTTCCTAATACTTTACATTTAAAGTTATATAGTATGTGGTCTTTTGTGACCAGCTACTTTCATTCAGCATAACGATTTTGAAATTCACCCATACTTACCCAGGAGTTAGTCCTTCCATGTTGCTCACTAATGATTAAGCAGATATATCTCACTTTGGTTACCCATTCTCCTGGTGATGGACATTTGGATGGCCCCTGTGTTTAGGATATTGTGAATAAGGCTGCTGTGAACATTCATCTTCATGTTGTGGGATGTGAGATCCCTTCCAGATCTCAAGAATGGGCTCTTGTCTAATACTTGGAAATGAGTTGTTTGAGGAGACACACATGCTAACAAAGCAAGAAACATTATTGGGAAGAAGTGCCCAGGTGGAGAGTAGAAGGGTAAGGGAACCCAGGAGGACTACTCTGTGATGTGGCTCACAGTCTCAGATTTAATGGTGATGGAGTTAGTTTCTGGGTTGTTTCGGGCAAATCACCCTAACCTTCCTGGTGGCACACGCATCTCTCAGCCAAGGTGGATCCCAACAAGAAGGATGATAGAGGTTGGTAGGACATATAGATTGGTGTCTCTTCTCTCCTGACCTTTCCTGAATTCTTTCAGTTCGTTAGTTCCACATTCCTTACCAGGACCTCCTATTTAAGATAACTCATTCCCTGGTGGCTCAGAGGTTAAAGCATCTGCCTGGAATGCAGGAGACTTGGGTTCGATCCCTGGGTCAGGAAGATCCCCTGGAGAAGGAAATGGCAACCCACTCCAGTACTCTTGCCTGGGGAATCCCATGGAGGGAGGAGCCTGGTAGGCTTCAGTCCATGGGGTCTCAGAGAGTCGGACACGACTGAGTGACTTTACTTTCACTTTCATGCAAGTGGTTACTATGGTGCCTGGTTTGGGCGGCCAGTTTCAGTCAGTGTTTCCCCAAATATACACATAATTGTGTGGACAATTTTGGTGAATACTTAATAATGAAATGGCTAAGTTACGTAAAAATTTTAAGAAACTGCCAGTTTTCTAGAGTGACATGCCATTCTAATTGGTCAAATTCTAGTACTTGGAATGAACGGTGTTTTTCCTTTATTCATCCTGGTGGATGTGGAGAGGAGTTCATCTTGACTTTGATCTGCATTTCCCTAATGCAAATTACTAATGATCTTGAGCAGCTCTTCATGTGCTAATTGGTCACCAGAACTTTGCTTTTGAAAAATGTCTGTTCAATTTTTTTTTCAATTAAAAAAAAAATAGACTGTCTTCTAATGCCCTCTCTGTCACACACCTTTTGAAGTTGTTTTTCATATGTGATACAAAATCTACAGTTCATATCAAAAGCAAAAGGCAAAGGAGGAAAGGAAAGAAAAATCCATCTGAATGCAGAATTCCAAAGAATAGCAAGGAAAGGTAAGAAAGCCTTCCTAAGTGATCAACGCAAAGAAAGAGAGGAAAACAATAGAAGGAAAAGGCTAGAGATCTCTTCAAGGACATTAGAGATACCAAGGGTATATTTCATGCAAAGATGGGCTCAATAAAGGACAGAAATGGTATGGACCTAAAAGAAGCAGAAGATATTAAGAAGAGGTGGCAAGAATACACAGAAGAACTGTACAAAAAAGAGCTTCATGACCCATATAATCATGATAGTGTGATCACTCACCTACAGTCAGACATCTTGGAGTGCGAAGTTAAGTGGCCTTAGGAAGCATCACTACGAAGAAAGCTAGTGGAGGTGATGGAATTCCAATTGAGCTATTTCAAATCCTAAAACATGATGCGGTGAAAGTGCTGCACTCAATATGCCAGCAAATTTGGAAAACTCAGCTGTGGCCACAGGACTGGAAAAGGTCAGTTTTCATTCCAATCCCAAAGAAAGGCAATGTTAAAGAATGCTCAAACTGCCATACAACTTCACTCATCTCACCTGCTAGCAAAGTAATGCTCAAAATTCTCCAAGCTAGGTTTCAACAGCATGTGAACTGAGAAATTCCAGATGCTCAAGCTAGATTTAGAAAAGGCAGAGGAACCAGAGGTCAAACTGCAAACACCCACTGTATCATAGAAAAGGAAGAGAGTTCCGAAAAAGCATCTACTTCTGTTTCATTGACTACACTAAAGCTTTTGACTGTGTGGATCACAACAAACTATGGAAAATTCTTCAAGAGATGGGAATACCAGACTGCTTTACCTGTCTCCTGATAAATCTGCATGCATGTCAAGAAGCAATAGTTAAAACTGGACATGGAACAACAGACTGGTTCCAAATTGGGAAAGCAGTTCGTCAAGGCTATATATCGTCACTTTGCTTATTTAGCTTATATGCAGAGTACATCATGCGAAGTGCTGGGCTAGAGGAAACACAGGCTGAAATCAAGGTTGCTGGGAGAAATATCAATAACCTCAGATACACAGATGACACCACCGTTATGGCAGAAAACAAAGAACTAAAGAGCTTCCTGATGAAAGTGAAAGAAGAGAGTGAAAAAAAAAATCAGCATTCAAAAAACTAAGATCATGGCACATGGTCCCATCACTTCATGACAAATAGATGGGGAAACAATGGAAACAGTGATAGACTTTATTTTGGGGGGCTCCAAAATCACTACAGATGATGACTGTAGCCATGAAGAAAGACGCTTGCTCCTTGGAAGAAAAGCTATGATTAATCTAGACAGCATATTAAAAAGCAGAGACATTACTTTGCCAACAAAGGTCCATCTAGTCAAAGCTATGGTTTTTCCAGTAGTCATATATAGACGTGAGAGTTGGACTATAGGGAGAGCTGAGCACCGAAGAATTGATGCTTTTGAACTATGGTGTTGGAGAAGATTCTTGAGGGTCCCTTGGACTGCAAGAAAATCCATCCAGTCCATCCTAACGGAGATTAATCCTGAATGTTCATTGGAAGTACTGATGCTGAAGCTGAAAGTTCAATACTTTGGCCATCTGATGGGAAGAACTGACTCATTTGAAAACACCCTGATGCTGGGAAAGATTGAAGGCAGGAGGAGAAGGAGACGACAGAGGATGAGATGGCTGGATGGCATCACTGACTCAATGGACATGAGGTTGAGTAAGCTCCGGGATTTGGTGATGGACAGGGGAGCCTGGCATGCTGCAGTCCCTGGGATTGCAAAGAGTAGAACACAACTGAGCAACTGAACTGACTGATAATTAGTATCTGCAAGAGTTACAGTTTGCTAGGTGTTTTCACTCTACTATATTATACTGCAGGCAGAATACCTGATAAATTTTGGAAACAGAACCCTCACTCCCTGGCCTATGTGGGGAGTGTTTTAATCAATGGATGCATTCAAGATGTACATCCTTTCATGATAGGGAAAAAAAATTTAATTTTTTAGTAAGAGAAACTTCAAATAGAACTTTCTTTCTTTTTGTTCAATTACATCAAGGTAATTTGTTTCCAGTAAAATACTAGAACATAATATTTTCCTTTCTCTGTGTTCTTTCATTTAAATATTTTTAAAAATTATTATTTTCCTTTATATATATTTATTTTATATTTTCCTTTATATATATTTATTTTATATTTTCCTTTATATATATTTATTTTTTGGCTGTGCTGAGTCTTTGCCACTGCTTGGATTTTTCTCTAGTTGTGGTGAGCAGGGGCTAATTTCTAGTTGCTGTGCATGGGCTTTGCTTGGTGGCTTCTCTTGTTGCGGAGCACGGGCTCTAGGGGACATAGGCTTAGTTGCCCTATGGCATGTGAGATCTTAATTCCCAGACTAAGGATCAAACCTGTGTCCCCTGCATTGGCAGGCTGATTTTTTACTGCTGAGCCATCAGGGAAGCCCTTAGTGCTTTCATTATACTTTGGATTTTACTTATATTCTAATAATTGGTTAATGACTAGCAATTTTTAGAACAACACGTTGCTTGAATTCAACCACTGACATAAAAATAACGCATGTTTCAGTTCCGTTCAGTCAGTTCAGTCGCTCAGTCGTGTCCGACTCTTTGCGACCCCATGATGGCAGCACGAGATATCCAAACTTATTGCAACAGATTCCTTCTCATAGGATCTGCCTTAACATATAATTATTAATATTATATAATAATACACATTATTTTTGTTGGGCAATTTATTACATTGTTTACAGACTAAGTATTAGAATAGTTTGGTTCACAAGGCTAAATATATTTTCACAACTCTGGATACATTAATTTGTGTAATAAACCCTTTTTTATGTATGCTATCATTTTAAAGTCTATCACAAGTGAAATTCAAATTATTTACAAACTGTGAATGAAAGGAATTCGAATTTAAGAGTTTGGCAGACTTTAGCTCCAAAGAGCAGCTGTCTTCACCTACTACTGATCTGGGATAGATTGGGATAGTGTTACATCATGTGTTGTAACTGATGGTACATCAATTTATATTTCCATTTTTGAGTATTCCTCTTTCTATACCCTATTTTTAAATAAAAGCTGCAAAAAATTTTTTTAGAAAATCAAATTCATCTATTTATAAAGTTTATCCTTTCCAAAGGTGTGTGTTTACTCACTGAAGACTAACTTTGATTTCAGCACTGATCCAGGTATTAAATAGGAAGGAAAATGGGAAAGACTAGCGATCTCTTTAAGAAAATTAGAGATACCAAGGGAACATTTCATGCAAAGATGGACTCAATAAAGGACAGAAATGGTATGGATCTAACAGAAGCAGAAGATATTAAGAAGAGGTGGCAAGAATACACAGAAGAACTGTACAAAAAAGACCCAGATAATCACAATGGTGTGATCACTCACCTAGAGCCAGACATCCTGGAATGTGAAATCAGGTGGGCCTTAGGAAGTATCACTACAAACAAATATAGCAGAGGTGATGGAATTCCAGTTGAGCTATTTCAAATCCTGAAAGATGATGTTGTGAAAGTGTTGCACTCAATATGCCAGCAAATTTGGAAAACTCTGCAGTGGCCACAAGACTGGAAAACGTCAGTTTTCATTCCAGTCCCAAAGAAAGGCAATGCCAAAAAATGCTCAAACTGCCACACAATTGCACTCATCTCACAGGCTAGCAAACTAATACTCAAAATTCTCCAAGCCAGGCTTCAGCAATACATGAACTGTGAACTTCCAGATGTTCAAGCTGGTTTTAAAAAAGGCAGAGGAACCAGAGATCAAATTGCCAACATCTGCTGGATCATTGAAAAAGCAAGAGAGTTCCAGAAAAACATCTATTTCTGCTTTATTGACTATGCCAAAGCCTTTGACTGTGTGGATCACAATAAACTGGAAAATTCTGAAAGAGATGGGAATACCAGACCACCCAAACTGCCACTTGAGAAATCTGTAGGCAGGTCAGGAAGCAACAGTTAGAACTGGACATGGAACAACAGACTGGTTCCAAATAAGAAAAGGAGTACGTCAAGGCTGTATATTGCCACCCTGTTTATTTCACTTACATGCAGAGTACATCATGAGAAATGCTGGGCTGGATGGAGCACCAGTTGGAATCCAGATTGCTAGGAGAAATATCAATAACCTCAGATATTCAGATGACACCACCTTTATGGCAGAAAATGAAGAAGAACTAAAGAGCCTCTTGATGAAAGTGAAAGAGCAGAGTAAAAAGTTGGCTTAAAGTTCAGCATTCAGAAAACTAAGATCATGGCATCCCGTCCCATCACTTCATGGCAAATAGATGGGGAAACCAGAAACAGTGACAGACTTTATTTTGTGGCGGGGGGAGCTCCAAAAACACTGCAGATGGTGATTGCAAGCATGAAATTAAAAGACGCTTGCTCCTTGAAAGGAAAGTTATGAGCAATCTAGACAATATATTAAAAAGGAGACGTTACTTTGTCAACAAAGGTCCTTTTAGTCAAGGCTATGGTTTTTCCAGTCATATATGGATGTGAGAATTGAACTATAAAGAAAGCTGACCACTGAAGATTTGATGCTTTTGAACTATAGAATTAGAGAAGACACTTGCAATCCCTTGGACTGCAAGGAGATCCATCTAGTCCATCCTGAAGGAGATAAATCCTGAGTGTTCATTGGAAGGACTGATATTGAAGCTGAAACTCCAATACTTTGGCCACGTGATGCAAAGAGCTAACTCATTTGAAAAGACCTTGATGTTGGGAAAGATTGAAGGCAGGAGGTGAAGGGGATGACAGAGGATGAGATGGTTTGATGGCATCACCGACTCAATGGACATGAGCTTGGGTAAATTCCAGGAGTTAGTGATGGACGAGGAGGCCTGGCATGCTGCGGCCCATGGGATCTCAAAGAGTCGGACATGACTGAGCGACTGAACTGAACTTGGACGACAAAGTTTGTTTGGGTTTTTCCGTAACGTGTTATGTACTTTTTGGCCAGCACAATATATTCTTAACTCAAGGTTTCAAATGTATACTCTTACAGATGTGCCAAGATCTGAAACAGACAAACCCACCAGAGAGAAAAATTCTACATTCTTTGGCCTCTGATTTAGCCTGAGTAAGAAATTGAGGGCTGTTACATACATCTACCTAAGTTGTATATGTTTCTGCAGCTAATGGAAGGACTTTCTATCATTAAGTGATTTTTAATTAATTATAGTAGGGTTGACATCCATGTAATAACAAGCTGTGTTTCCATCCTCTGATTATTTATCATATTAATGGAGTTAATAATTTTATTATCAATAAACAACATCTTCTAATGTATTTTCTCTGCCAATAAATCAGTTTTCCATAAACTCTGTACCCCCTCTGTCACTGGGATCAAGGGAATAAGGTTTATCTTCAAGGAGAAGGGGCAGGACAGGAAAGGGAAATGTCATAGAGGCAAGGAAGTGAGAGTATATGATGGAGTAGACATTCCCAACCAGATAGGAATGGATGTGCTTTTAGAATAGGGGAGGAAGAGTAGGAAAGGTGGGGGTATTCCCCATGTCTTTGAAAAGTAGCCCAGCACCCTTATACTCTGTGCTTGGACAATAGTGGGTTGTGAGACACTGAGAAGTCCAGGTGGGCTGAGACAGCTTCCCTGCCCTTCTCAGGATGTGTGCAGGTGGCGGAGCAGCAGGAGAAGAGAAGGGGTCTAGAAAGATGGACCAGAGATAATTACCTGGCCTCTTGAAGACACACCTGTGGAATGCAGGTGACTTCGAGTTTCTGAATCCCCTGGACAAGCTGTGGGAGTTAATGAAGGGACCACTGAACAGTCAGAGGCTCAAGGCTGCTTCCAGGTATCAGGATCCTAGTGAATAGGGGTCAGAGACCTTGCACTTCAGCATCAGGTGACTGCTGAAAACCATCATCAGAAACTCATGGACAAGACCGAAAGCCCCTAGTGGAGGCCGTTCAGTCCCTGCAGCCAGACGCAGACCAAACTTCCCCTTTACCCATCAAGTGGATATGACCATGGCCACCCATGTGGATCATTGTAAAAAAAAAAAAAAGTGGATCCCCCATTCCATCCTCCATGGCTCCTGGCAACACCCTGGTCATTGGTGAACAGTGTGCAATCCATTGACCCTGGACCCGAGCTGTCATTGAAGAGTCCAGCCACATAGTGGTATTCAGGGCTGCTGTGATGGACATGAAGCCCGTGCAAGGATTGGTAGGAAGCAGGTAATAGGACCTGAGGCCACATGGTGTGGCAACAAGCAGAACTGCAGCAAAGGTTCCTTAGCTGTCCCAGCTTCCCTTTGGTCTCCAGTCCTCCCTCCTTCAATTCCCTGTCTGGGAGCTGTAGGGCCACAAAATCAAGCTTGTCCTCAATGATGGACTGAATTGTGTCCCTTAAAAGCCATATGTTGGAATTCCAGCCCCCTCAGTACCTCAGAATGGATACTATTTGGAAAGAATCTTTAAAGTAGTGATGAAGTTTAAAATGAGGTCATTGGAGTGGTCTCTAATCCAATCTGACTTATGTCCTTCTGAGAAGAGGAGATTCAGACACAGATATGCACAGAAGGGAAATCTTGTGTGGACATAGAAGATGGTCTTCTACAAGAAGAGAGACCTCAGGAGAAACTAACCCAGCTGGCACCTTGATCTTGGATTTCCAATCTCCAGGACTGTGAGACAGTAAACGTCTGTTGCCTAAGACAACCCATCCTGGGTGCTTTGTTAAGTAGTCAGAGATGACTGATACAGCTTCCCACATGGGGGCTCAGCCACTGGCCCTTGCTCCATGCTTTGCTCCCAGGTCCACCTCAGTGCCAGCCTCCTATCCTAGCCATTCCCCTGCCTCTCAGCCCTTGGAGCCCTGTGTCCTTCACTGAGATGACCTTTCAAGAATGCTGCCACTGCTCCAAACATTACAACCCAAGTCACCTTCTTTGAATCAACTCAGCAGTGAGCAGTCTGACCTTAAGGGTGGTCTGATTTTTAGAGACAAGACCATTACTTTATGGAGACAGGAGTTGTGATGGGAAGAGTCCCCAGGGTTGGGGAAGATATTGTTAGAATCAGAAGTTCCTCTGACAGGACCTGAAAAACCCTTTCTCCAGAATCTTTCTAATTCCATAAAATGGAAACATCAGAGAAGACCCCAGTAAATCTTTGTCATAGAAGAGGGTGTGGTGGTATAAAATGATGGGCTATTGTTGTCCAGACAACCCACTTGCAAGAGTTTCAATTGTTCCTCCTGTCTTACAGTTGAGAAAACTACAGTTTAGAAAGTTTAAATGATTGATTGTAAACTGTAAACTGTAACTATCACTAATAGATTGGTCATTTAAACTTAAATAGGCTGCAAACCAGGGAGGATCCCGGCCCCTCCATCTGTGAGGCCCATCTGCCAACACTGCTTTCCTAATATCTTCCAAGCAATACAGCTCTGTGTAGCCTGGTCCAACTTGGAGCATGAATCCTTTTTCTCCATTTCCCAGCTAGGTCGCTCCCCTCTCCCAAGGAGTCAGGCAGATCCTATCTGGGAAGGAACTCCTGGTTGAGCATGGACTTTCTAGTCTCCATAGAGGCCCATGTGATCCATATTAGGAGTGAACCACTTCAAGATACTCTTGCTGAAGGCATCTGAAGAGCTTTGAGAAGCCATAAGCTTGAACATTCAGTTTAGAAATGTTTTTAAATGTTTCCAAGAAGTATGACCAGACCCATCAAAGATTTGAATACGTCAATGTTCCCATTACAAAAGATGTGTCCACATAGCTTAGTTTTTGCAGAATGAGTGGAACTTGTACTAAACCTGGCATCTCAGGGCTTCATTATGCAAAATTGCATCATGGAACATTCTGTGGTTTGCAAATGCTCTTGAGAAACAGAGATCTTGTCTGCTATTTAAGTTCTGGTGCTTCTCAATATGAAGCTGTGTTCTGCATCCTCACCTAAGTGTTTAATCTGGATCAACATGGAGGGGCAAACTGCATTTGATGTCATTATAGCACAGCATTGGACTATGAGAAGAGAGAAAAAAGCTACAGTGCCATCATCAAAAATAACTCACTGTAAAATGCCTGGAGATGTGTTCCATGTAATAGATGTAAAATATCCAATAAAATAAAAGGTACTCTTCAGGTGCTCATCCTTCTTTTGAGAACTGGGTAAGACAGCCTTTGTAGGGTTGGTCCAAATCTGCAGGCAGTGAGAATAGTCTGGTGCCCAAGGCATTTGAGACAGGTCTAAAGAAGCAGTGCCTTGTAGGTGTGGTGGCCAATTAGGGGAGAGGATAGATGTCTCCCCCAGTGAACTCAAGCACCCAAGGGGGCAGGAAGATGAGGCCCTTTGGTGATGTACCCCAGGGTAATGTGCAAATAGTTTCCTAGCTTGTGTGAATTTTCTAGGAAAAATGTCTGATTCATCCATTATTAAGAATGTGCCTGCATGCTTAGTCATGTCCATCCAACTCTTTGCAACCCTTTGGACTATAGCCCACCAGGCTCCTCTGTCCATGGAATTCTCCAGGAAAGAATACTGGAGCGGGTTGCCATTTCCCTGTCCAGGGGATCTTCCTGCTCAGGATGAGGATCTGAGGGGTCACATGTCTGAGCTTACTGGGAAGCCCTTCAAAAGCTGGTTTGGTTGCTCTGAAACACCTTGTAGTTTGCCTGGTGTATGGGAGCCCAGACTAGTTGGGAGTCAGTGTGCTAAGTCTGCTTCATTTGTGTCTGACTCTTTGCAACTCTGTGGACCTTAGCCCACCAGGCTTCTCTGTCCTTGGGATTCTCTAGGCAAGAATCCTGGAGTGTGTTGCTTTGCCCGTCTACAGGGGATCTTCCCAACCCAAGGACTGAACGTGTGTCTTTTATGTTCCCTGCATTGTCAGGCAGGTCCTTTGCCACTAGTGCCATGGGAAGTCTCAGGATTTTGCTGGAATACTCCAAAAGACACTCAGGGGGAGATCTGCTGACTGCTATATTGCTACCATAATACACATTGTGCGTCGTGAAGCCAAGAGCCACAGTTCATCTGGGTCTTCATTTGGTGTCAGAGTATAGCTTGAAGCATCTTCCTACAGGTGTGCCCTCAACAGTCCCCAGTGATGATGGGGAAGCTCTTCCACCCCTAGGAAGGACTACAGAGCAGAACCTTTATTAATGTGAGGCATGCTGAACTGGACGAATGGTCTGTGATGCCTGAGCAGGATGTGTGGGAGCCCAGCTTCTGATTCATTTCATCCCTCCAATGGCCCACAGGATAGCAGGCACTTCCTTACATGGGAGTGTCCTTCAGAACCTTAAGATACTTCCAGCTTGGAAACAGTAAAACTCCCAGTGAGTCAGTCATTCTCTGCAAGTGAGTACACTGTCCTCACACACACAAGGAGCCATCATGCAATCTGTGTTCACTCCCCAGGCTTATGTAATTACCCAGGAAAACTCAGAGGTTCTACAGGAAATGTGTCTCCACATCTTGGGATTCTGGCAAGTCATCCAACTTATCTAAGCTTCCAGTTTTCTTGCCTATAAAATGGAAATAGGAAAATCCAGATGGCACAGACTCTTGTGAAGATTAAGTGAACAGCATACGCAAAGCCCTCCTATGTCAGAAACACTTACCACGTGGACCCATTGGTGATCATAGAAAAGAGGGTGGTGTGGAAAGATGAAGATACCTTCTGTGTCTAAGGGACAGAGATGGTGTGGTAGTGCACTTAGGGTTCCCATGCCCACACTGCCCCAGCGACAACCAAAGAGAAGAGCACCCCTTCACCCTAAAAATCAGCTCTAAGACCTCCCCTCTCTTGCATATGAGACCTTGCTTTGCCATCAGAAGGCATTCTTAATTCATTTTAGGGAATTTCTGCAGTGAAAGAAAGTAGTGTTGACTAAAAAAGATGCACAATGTGGCAGTTAGGAGATAGGTTTTATTTGGGGCAAAATAGAATGAGGACTACAGCCTGGGAGACAGCACTTCAGATAGCTCTGAGAAATGACTCCAAGGAGGCTTTGGGGGAAAGTCAATATAGAAGATTCAGTGAAGGGGGGATTCAGTGTGATCAGGTACTTACTTTACGAATGATTTTCTGCTAGTCACNCTTTACTTTTTTTTCTTTCTTTAACATGTGTACATGGGAAAGGTCCAGGAAAACAGTAATTTGCCAGAATGGCTGAAACTCTCACCTTAAGTACCATCTTCAGCTAGAGACAAACTAAGACACTAGGGGTAGTGTTTTGGGACTTCAAAGGGGAGGAGATGGACAAAGCAAATGTTTGGTAAACAAATGTTTGCTGGGCCCTGCAGAGACAGTGGGACACAGAGTGGAGTCTGATCTCTAGGCTCTGCCAAGTGTCCCCCACCACAACTAGCCCATATTCTTTCCAGATACCTCTGGTGACAGCACTACTGCAATAACAGCCATTTTATCTAAATTCTTTCAGGAAATGAGAGGGAAAGTCAAAGTTTCTTTCTGAGTCTTTTGGGCATTGATTGTTTTCAGCTCAAAATAATCCACATGCTAAAGAGACATTTTGGAGTGATGGGTTTTGCTCCCCTACAGTCCAAAACCAGCTGAATATGAAACAGAAGGGAAGGAGACAGGACACAACCTTTAAAAGAATGATACAGCCATAAGACATGACGAAGACTGGTTAGAACTGGCTGGGTCNCACTCCAGTACTCTTGCCTGGAAAATCCCATGGATGGAGGAGCCTGGTAGGCTGCAGCCCATGGCGTCGCTAAGAGTCGGACACGACTGAGCAACTTCACTTTCACTTTCCACTTTCATGCATTGGAGAAGGAAATGGCAACCCACTCCAGTGTTCTTGCCTGGAGAGTGTCAGTGACTGCGGAGCCTGGTAGGCTTCCGTCTATGGGGTTGCACAGAGTCGGACACCACTGAAGTGATTTAGCAGCAGCAGCAAGGAGGCCTGGTGTGCATGGGGTCGGAAAGAGTCGGACACAAATGAGCAACTAAACTGAACTATCAGCTAAACAAGAAAAATCTTACTTTTTATGAAGAACGAAACACAGAGAGAAAAAAGAATTTCTAAAAATAAACATATCATCAGTGAGCTGTAGGACAACTTCAAAATACCTAGTATATAGGTAATCCCTGGAAGAGAGAGTAGAAACAGGAGAATATTTGATAACATAATGACAAAAATGTACCACACTTGAGGAAAAGTAAAAATCCACAGATCCAAGAAGCTCATTGAACTCCAATTACAAAAACATGAAGCCACATTATATGAAACATCAAAGCACATTATTATGAAATTGCTCAAATAAAGAGAAAATATTAAAATCAAGCAGAGGAAAAAAGTCATTATATACAAAGAACTAATATAAGAACGACAGCAAAATTCTTGTCAGAAATAATGCAAATGGGAAATCGGTGCAGTAACAGCTTTTAAAGTACTGAAAGAAAAGATTCCGTCAATTCAAAATTCTGTGTTCCATGAAAATGTCTTTCAAAAATTAAGGCAAATAATGCCACTTTAAAAAATATAAAAGCTTAAAGACTTCACACACACAGCAGATCTGCACTATAAGAAATGGTAAAGAATGTCCTACAGACAGATGGAACATGACANTTCCGTCAATTCAAAATTCTGTGTTCCATGAAAATGTCTTTCAAAAATTAAGGCAAATAATGCCACTTTAAAAAATATAAAAGCTTAAAGACTTCACACACACAGCAGATCTGCACTATAAGAAATGGTAAAGAATGTCCTACAGACAGATGGAACATGACACCACCAGAAAATATGGATCTACATAAAGGAATGAAAAGTATCAGAATTGGTAACTATATGGATAAAAGTATAATATTTAGTTCTTATTATTTAAAATATTTAAGAGATAATTGGCTATTTAAACAAAGAATAGTATTGTTCTATGGGGTTTATTGGTTATGTAATTAATTATATAAAAATGTATGACAATAATAGAACAAAATTATGGATGAGAAAAAGTAAAAGGTTAGGTTCTTATACAATATGGGAAGTAATGTAACAGTGCTAAAAACTAGTCTGTGATAATTAAAAATGATATATAAAAAATTAAAGCATGTTCCAGAATAGTAAACCAAAAGTTATAGTTAATAAAACCAATTAGATTTGTGGTCCAGAAAGAATCCACCTGCCAATTCAGGGGACATAGGTTCAATCCCTGGTTCAGAAAAATTCCACATGTTGTGGGACACCAAAGCCCATGCCCCTCTACTACTGGGCCCATGCTCTGGAGCCCACAAGGTGAAACTAACGAGCTCATGTGCCTAAAACCCATGCCCCACAATGAAAGAAGCCACCACAGTGAGAAGCCTGAGCATCTCAACTAGAGAGTAGCCCCTGCTAGTGGCAACTAGAGAAAGCTTGCACATTGTAACAAAGGCCCAGAACATCCAAAAACAAACACATTTTTTAAAAAATTGACAAAGATAAAAATTAAAACATTAATTCTAATAATTATGAGTTTTGAATTATAACAACCCAAATTAATAAATAAATCATAATGAAACTTTGAAAAAAACAGAAAAATAGAAAAAGAGCAAAGGAGATGAATAGAAACATCAAATGATCATATCCATATCAATCGCATGAAAGATAAATGGTCTAAATATCTCAATTAAAAGACAGAGATTGTCAGATTGAATGCCAGAGCAAGGCCTAAATATATATCATCCATAGGAAACATATATTAAATATAAACATACATTAGTTATAAATAAAGTGATGAGGAAAGATATACCATGGTAATATTAATCAAAAAAAGCTGGAACTGCTACCAAAGTTTTTTTTTTTAATATATATTTATTTTTATTTACTTATCTGGCTGCCTGGGTCTTTGCGGCTGCACACGGGATTGTCAATCTTCATTGTGATCTGCAGAAAATTTAGAATCTTGCAGCATGAGAACTTTAAGTTGCAGCTTGTGAGATCTAGTTCAGGTATGAAACTCAGGCCCCCTGCATTGAGAGTGTGGAATCTTAGCTACTGGACTATCACTGAAGTCCCTAGACAAAGTAGAGTTTATACAAACAAAATAACCAGGAATAAAGAAAGAGATTTCATAATGATGAAGGGAGCAATTCGTGAAGAAGATGTAGATACTACCTAATAACAGAAAATAAAAATAAATGAAGCAAAAACTGATATAACTATACAGAGAAATATATAAATTCTTAGATATGATCAGAGAATTCAAGAACCTTCTTTCAATAACTGATAGAATAAGTAGATAAAAACTCAGTAAGAATATAGAGTATTTGAACAAAACTGCTACCTAACTTAACCTAATTAATATTTATGGAACTCTCCTCCCATCCCAACAATAGCATAATATACTATTATTATGCTGTAACAATAGCATAATATTTTCAAATGTACATATAATATTTATGAAAGTAGGTCAAATTTAGGGCTATAAAACAAGTCTCAAGAAATGTACAATATTGCAAGCCATGCAAATTTTGTGCTCTACTCACAGTGGAACTAAATTTACAATGAACAACAGAAAGATCTCTGGGAGATTCTCCAAACACATGGAAACTAAACATCACATTTCTGAATAAGTCATGAGCTGAAGAAGAAGTCAAACCAGACAATATTTTGTAAATAAAAATAAAAACACACAAAAATAAAAAATTTGTAAGAGGTCATTAGAACATTTAGGGAGAAATATGTAACGTTAAACATTACCATTTAAAAACAAACACCTGGGCTTCCCAGGTGGCCCTACTGGTAAAGAGTCAGCCTGCCAATGCAGGAGACGTAAGAGATGTGGTTCGATTCCCAGACTGGAAAGACTGCCTGAGTAGGAAATGGCAACCAGCTCCAGTATTCTTGCCTGGAAAATTCCATTGACAGAGGAACCCATGGGGCTACAGTCCATGATGTTGCAGAGTTAGACACGACTGAGTGACGAAGCACATACTTAAAAACAAAAGTCTCAAATTTAGGATCTCAGCTCCTACATTAAAAGTAGACAAAGAAGAGCAAGTTAAACCCAAAGTTAAGTAGAAGAAAGGATAGATAAATATCTGAGTGGAAAATAGTAAAACAAAATAGAAAGACAAAAATCAATAAAATAAAATGTGGCTTTGTTAAGATGATCAATAATATTGATAGATATGAAGCAAGATTGATCACAAAAAAGAGAAGTCAAAAATTACCAAAATCAAGTAAAGAAAAGTGACATCACATCAGAATCAAAATAATAATGGACAATAAGGGGCTATCAGGAACAATTTTATGTCAACTAATTTAACTACTTAGATGAACAGTTTTTGAAAAACACTGCCAGTGTTCACCCAAGAAGAAACAGATAGCCCAAATAACCCTAAATTAAAGAAATTTAATTTGTAAGTAAAAACCTTCTAATAAACACACAAAGTTGCTACTTCCATGCAGCTTCACTGGTGAATTTTACAAAACATTTAAGGAAGAAATAATTATAATTCTACAAAAATTCTTAATTAGAAAAGAAGGAATACTTCTCAGCTCATTCTGAGACCAGCTTTATCCTGATCCAAAAACCAGAAAAGATATTAAAGAAATGACAATATATATCACTACTTTGCATAGATACAAGTGCAATAATTCTCAATAATATTTTAGCTAATCTATCTGACAATTTATCAAAAGCAAAAGACATCATAAGCAAGTGGAGTTTATCTCAAAAATGCAAAGTTGGCTTAATATTCAGAAGTTAATCAATGTAATTCATAACATTAACAAGCTAAAAAAGAAAAATCCTATCATTGCCTCAGTAAACACAGAAAATGCATTTGATAAAACCCAACATCTACAAAAACAATTTCATCACACAAAAACTAGAAAGGAATCTACCAAAAATCCACAGACCATATCATACTTGGTGGTAAAAGACAGAATGCTTTTCTCCTGAAATCAGAAACAACATATTTCTATTTAACATTGTACTGGAGGTTCCAGCCAGATCAGGCAAGAAAAAAGAAATTAAAGGCATTCATATTAGGAAAGGAAAAAAATCTTTCTTTTATTATTTGCCTATGACATGATCATCTATATAGAAATCTGATGGAATCTACAGAAAAGCTAATAGAATAAGCAAGTGAGTTTAGCAATTTTTTGGACTACAAAGTCAATATATAGAAATGAACTGTATTTCTATGTACTTACCACAAACAATTGGAAATTGAAAAATAAATAAAGTCATTTACATTAGTATAAAAACATGAGATACTTAGGAATTAATCTGATAAAAGTGAAGTAATTGTACACTTTTCAGTGTAGTTTTCACTACAAAACATTGTTGAAAAAATTAAAGACCTAAACAAATGAAGATATATAGATTATATATGGGTTGAAAGACTNTAAAAACATGAGATACTTAGGAGTTAATCTGATAAAAGTGAAGTAATTGTACACTTTTCAGTGTAGTTTTCACTACAAAACATTGTTGAAAAAATTAAAGACCTAAACAAATGAAGATATATAGATTATATATGGGTTGAAAGACTCAGTACTATTAATATGTCAATTCCACAAATTAATCTATACAACTAATGTAATCTCAATTGAAATTACAGCACATCTTTTTAAAATTTGGTAATTGAATCTAAAAGTCATGCAGAAATTGAAAATACCTACAATAGCTAAAACAACATTTAAAAATAAAAGCAAATTTGGAGAACTGATACTATCTGATTTCCGGGTTATAATGGGCTTACAGTAATCAGGACAGTATACATTTGTTGAAAATATAGATTTTTTAAAAATTGATTGAATGGAATAGAGAGTCCAGAAATACAGTCATACTGTGTGAACAATTATTTTAAACAGGTTTCAAAGATAATTTGATGGAGAAATAACAGCCTTTTCATTAAATGATTATGACAACTGAGTATCTGTACCTAAGGAAGGTAACTTGGGCTCATTTTTCCTAGCTTATTGCACCGTTACAAGTGGAGACATATTTCCATTTCAAACTAAAAGCACTGTTTTACCTTACTAAGTAAAACAGGCTATGAGGTTATGAGGAGTCCTTAGGCCACCAAACCAACACAGGGCCTTAAATTTTTGAGATATACTCCTAATAGCAGGAGCTATTAGGTTGATATAAGTAAAGGAGAAACAACACTCACGACAAAGATCCTGTGAAAAAAAGAAAAAAAGAAGGTCTACAGCTCCAAAAGAACCAATTTTTCGAAGGTCCTATTAGCTATCATAAGCATGCAGGGGAAATGGGAGGTTTGTGGCTTATCAAGAGTCAAAGAACTTCCGGAAGTGAAAGTGCTTCTATTGGAGGTTGTTGATAGAACTGGGGTTATGTTGTGAGCATGTCAGCCTGGCCCAGGACCTACAGCTCACTTCCCCTGGAGTGGTGCACAGAGTCCAGCTGTAGAGTGTGATCCTGCTCTATGTTGGAGGAACAGTCTAGACAGTGGGAGGCTCTCATAAACTCTCAGCATCCAGTTCCTGGCAAAGCAATCATATTGCAGCATGGCCTCAGACTCCACCCACCCCTAATGCTTGCCAAGGTCACCAGTAAAGTTCAAAACGAAGCTGCTATTATCCCCATTTTACTCAGGAAACTGGTCTGCCCAGAAAACACATCTCTCACTCCCTGGCTTCTCAGTGAAGTAAACCCTACAGCAAACTCTAACACTCAAAAGATTCCTCCCTCTGTTAGAAGCTTAAACTCAGTCAGCCACTCCTCTGCAAGGAAAAGGGAACTCAGTTTTGCTAGAGCCCATAGGCGTTGAGCCAAGAAAGGTCAGCATGAACACAGAGGCTGAGCCTTAAAAACTGAGCGAGTCCCTGGTGGTGTCTCTAAGCCTCCACACCAGGCCCCAGATCCCAGGGCCGCAGTTTACAAGGCTGCAGTGATTCATCTCCCATAAAACAAACTGAAATATTAGAAATTATCCCATGGCCAACCAATATGAGAAATAACACCAAGGTTAAAAGTTGCAAAACAGCAATGATTAGATAAAAGATCTAGTTCAGGTTTCCTTGGAAAACCTTCCAATTGTATTGAAAAACCCAATATTGGAAAGGTGACTCAGTGATTAAGAATCTGCCTGCAGTGCAGGAGACATCAGAGATGCATGTTCAATCCCTGAGCCAGGAACATACCCTGCAGAAGGAAATGGCACCCACTCCAATATTCTTGCCTGAAGTATCTCATGGATAGTGAGCCTGGTGGGCTATAGTCCATAGGGTTGCAAAGAGTCAGACACAACTAAGTGACTTAGCACGCATGTAGTTACAGAAATGAAGGAACACGACTGCTAGAATCTTAAGGAAAAAGGGAAAATAAAGTAGCCTGTTCCGGTTCTTTTTTTCCACCTGGAAAACTACGAAGTTGTTTTAGAGGAAGGAAACCTCTGAGACAAACATAAACTTTATACCCCCTAATTAAATAAAACCAGATATTTATTTTCTACAGAGGACGTGGGAGGAAAGAGGTGTGGGTAGGAGTTGATGAGGGAATTAATAGAGATTATATTTTATTTGATGAAATGGACGAATAGGAGATTGATGTCCTGAATCATTTTATTAAGAATAATAACTGAGGTTTATAAGATGGCTTTCTTCTGAAGATCTAAAGACATTTTCATACCTACTATTTTATTTCTGTTCACAGCAGCCTGAGAAACAAGACACTGTTGTGAAATAAACATCAAATGCAGAAATACTGCATAAAGAAAAAAGAAAAACCTCTGAGAACCCATGCAGACCTGTGTGTCCATAGAAAGGAGTGACCCCTCAGGGGTTGTGCAGGCAAATGTCACTGACTAGCCTCTCCCATGAAGCCCTGCAGACCTACCAGTCCTAACAACTCCCTTGTTTCCATCAGAGGAAGCTGGGGCAGATGCAGAAGGATTTCCCATTCCCAGGCATCTTTTTCAACCTTTTTTTTTTTAATAGACTTTATTTGCAGAGCAGGAATAGAAAAGCAGACATAGAGAAAAAACTTGTGGACACTGTGGGAGGAGGAGAGGGTGAGACAAATTGAAAGAGTAACATGGACATGTATACACTAGATGTGTACAGTAGATAGCTAGAGGGAACCTGCTGTATAGCACAGGCGCAGGGATCTCAGCCTGGTGCTCCAGGATGCCCTAGATGGGCTTCCCAAGTGGCTCTAGTGGTGAAGAACTCTCCTGCCAATGCAGGAGATGTAAGAGACGCAGGTTCAATCCCTAGGTCAGGAAGATCCCCTGGATAAGGACATGGCAATCCACTCCAGTGTTCTTGCCTGGAGAATCCCATGCACAGAGGAGCATGGTGGACTATGAATCCATAGGGTCACAAAGAGTTGAACACTGAACTGAAGCAACTTAGCACTCACAGAGGGTGGGATATGGGGGATGGGAAAGAGACCCAAGAGGGAGGAGAAATGTGTGTAGTTATGGCTGAGTCATGATCATGTACAGCAGAAAGTAACACAACATTGTAATGCAATTATATTCCAATAATAAATAAATGGATTTTATTTTAGATCGGTTGAAGGCTCACAGCAAAACTGAGAAGACAGTACAGAGCTCACCCCCCATATAGACAGCCTCCCTACTATCAACATCCCACACCACAGTGGTGCATTTGTTACCATCCATGAACCCACATTGATGCATCATAGGCACGCAGGGTCCATAGTTTACATAATGGTTTACTCTTGGTGTTGTACATTGTATGGGATTTGTCAAATGCATAATGACATGTGTTCATAACTATAGTATCATACAACACATTTTCACTACCCTAAAAATCCTCTATGCTCCAACCCTTCAACCCCTGGCATTCCCCACATTTTATCATCTCCATCAGTTCAGTTCGGTCACTCAGTCATGTCTGACTTTTTGTGACCCCGTGGACTGCAGCACGCCAGGCTTCCCTGTCCATCACCAACTCTTAGAGCCTGCTCAAACTCATGTCCACGATGCCATCGTAGGCGATGCCATCCNTTGGACTGTGAAGAAGGCTGAGTGCTGAAGAATTGATGCTTTTGAACTGTGGTGTTGGAGAAGACTCTTGAGAGTCCCTTGGACTGCAAGGAGCTCCAACCAGTCCATTCTGAAGGAGATCAGCCCTGGGTGTTCTTTGGAAGGACTGATGCTAAAGCTGAAACTTTGGCCACCTCATGCGAAGAGTTGACTCATTGGAAAAGTCTCTGATGCTGGGAGGGATTAGGGGCAGGAGGAGAAGGGGACGACCAAGGATGAGATGGCTGGATGGCATCACAGACTCGATGGATGTGAGTCTGAGTGAATTCAGGGAGTTGGTGATGGACAGGGAGGCCTGGCGCGCTGCGATTCATGGGCTCTCAAAGAGTCGGACGTGTCTGAGCGACTGAACTGAACTGATAGGTGAAAAAACTCGGTAAGGGAGGAAAAATTATTTATCCAATAAGAAATGAACCAGGGAAAGAGTTAGAAAAGAAATGACCCTCCCACCCCCAAAATACAGTGCAAAAATAAGTGCACTTTTAGGGATCCAGAAAGACCTCATGAATGGTCTTATATCCTCTTGCTGGGCTGAAAGGTTACCAGGGAACTAGCAGGTAGGATTCCCCACCTCACCCTCCCCTTGCTCCACTGAACATCCTTCAATCACAAAAATTCTCTTTCTACATTGGGTTGCCATGGAACTTCTTGTTTTAAAGAAAGGTGAGAAAAATGGTCTCATATTCTAAACATAGATATGTAAACTTTAAAAATACATTTCAAAATCCCTGGTCTAAATGATGCCAAAGGTGTTTCCCAGCTCTAGCAATCTAGCATTCCTTTAATACATATTAGTGGTACTACTATAGTTGTTGCTATTTTACTCACTAGCAAGGGACCAATTGTTTCATGTATTAAAAAAAAAAAAAGAGGTCAAAATCCCTCATGGAAATCTTGTCTTCTTCAGATATAATATGCTATTCTGACTTTCCATGGCAGTGTGTTACCACTTTCTGATGTTCTAAGGGCCCCACATTGGGGTCCTTGGCACATTTTATAGGTAGAGATGCTAATCAAGCTTCTTAAAAATCAAATCATTCATTTTATTCTCCCTTCAGTTGTCTTAACAGCANGACTTTCCATGGCAGTGTGTTACCATTTTCTGATGTTCTAAGGGCCCCACATTGGGGTCCTTGGCACATTTTATAGGTAGAGATGCTAATCAAGCTTCTTAAAAATCAAATCATTCATTTTATTCTCCCTTCAGTTGTCTTAACAGCACAATGCCTTCCTGAAGTACAGAGTTAAATCTTATATAATATGTAATTCAGTATTAAATCTTCAATAGTTCAAAATAGAGCTTCATATCTACATTTTAGGATTAAATTACTAAATTGTTTTGCCTCCAATATCATGTCCTTACCGCCTTTATCCATAAAGTTAGTAGCCAGCACATAGTAGATCCTCTATACTTACTCTTTGATTTATTGCTTAAGATCAGGATGCAATAATGTAAAAATTCATATTTATTAAGAAAAATCATTCTGTTTATTTAATAACAAACTTTAAGGGAAATCACAATATATTTTTATTAAAGTATCAGTTCAGTTTAGTCACTCAGTCGTGTCTGACTCTTTGCGACCCCATGGACTGCAGCATGCCAGGCCTCCCTATCCATCACCAACTCCCGGAATTTACCCAAACTCATGTCCACTGAGTCGGTGATGCCATCCAGCCATCTTACCTGCTATCATCCTCTTCTCTTCCCGCCTTCAATCTTCCCCAGCCTCGGGATCTTTTCAAATGAGTCAGCTCTTCGCATCAGGGGGCCAAAGTATTGCAGTTTCAGCTTCAACATCAGTCCTTCCAATGAACACTCAGGACTGATTTCCTCTAGGATGGACTGGTTGGATCTTCTTGCAGTCCAAGGGACTCTCAAGAGTCTTCTCCAACACCACACTTCAAAAGCATCAATTCTTTGGCCCTCAGCTTTCTTTATAGTCCAACTCTCACATCCATACATGACTACTGGAANCAGTCAGTTCTTTGCATCAGGTAGCCAAAATATTGGAGTTTCAGCTTCAGCATCAGTACTTCCAATGAATATTCAGGATTGATTTCTTTTAGGATGGACTGGTTGGATCTTGCAATCCAAAGGACTCTCAAGAGTCTTTTCCAACACGCTTTCGACAGTTCAAAAGCATCAATTCTTCGGTGCTCAGCTTTCTTTATAGTCCAACTATCACATCCATATATGGCTACTGGAAAAACCAGAACTTTGACTAGACGGACTTTTGTCAGCAATGTCTCTGCTTTTTAGTATGCTGTCTAGGTTGGTCATAGTTTTTCTTCCAAGGAACAAGCATCTTTTAATTTCACGGCTGCAGGTACCATCTGCAGTGATTTTGGAGTCCCAAAACATTAAGCCTGTCGCTATTTCCATTGTTTCCCCATCTATTTGCCATGAAGTAATGAGACCAGATGCCATGATATTTGTTTTCTGAATGTTGAGTTTTAAGCCAACTTTTTCACTCTCCTCTTTCACTTTCATCAAGAGGCAAGTTCTTCACTTTCTGCCATAAGGGTGGTGTCATTTGCATATCTGAGTTTATTG
The DNA here is from genome assembly GCA_006410875.1 of Neotragus pygmaeus. Lineage (NCBI taxonomy): Eukaryota > Metazoa > Chordata > Mammalia > Artiodactyla > Bovidae > Neotragus > Neotragus pygmaeus. Next base: position 1,196,225 of record SJYV01028392.1, on the reverse strand, counting down.
ATATTTCTCCTGGCAATCTTGATTCCAGCTTGTGCTTTATCCTGCCCGGCATTTTGCATGATGTATCATCTCCATTATTTTGCTTTTTCCAGAATGCCATAGAATTGTAACCATACCGCATGTAGCCTTTCCAGATTGGCCTATTTCACTAAGTAACATACATTTAGTTCTGTCCAACTCNGCTTTATCCTGCCCGGCATTTCGCATGATGTATCATCTCCATTATTTTGCTTTTTCCAGAATGCCATAGAATTGTAACCATACCGCATGTAGCCTTTCCAGATTGGCCTATTTCACTAAGTAACATACATTTAGTTCTGTCCAACTCTTTGGGACCCCATGGGCTGTAGCCCACCAGGCTCCTCTGCCCGTGTAATTTTCCAGGCAGGAATACTGGAGTGGGTTGCCATTTCGTTCTCCAAAACAGCTTGGTAGCTCATTTCTTCTTAGCACTGAATAATATCCCATTGTCATGATGTATCAGTTTATTTATCCATTCACCTACTGAAGGAAATCTTGGTCACTTTCAGTTCTGGCATTTATAGACAAAGCTGCTATGCAAACATCCATATGAAAATTTTGGCATGGGCACACATTTTCAACTTCTTTGTGAATATTCTAAGGAGCACGATTGGTATGGCAAGAGTAGTTTTGTTTTGTAAGAAACTGCCAAACCATCTTCCGTTTTGCAGTCCCACTAGCAGGAGCTTTGAATGAGAGTTCCTGCTTTCGCTTCACTCACTTTTTATCAAGCAGGCCTTAGAAGGAACACAACAGAGCTAGGCTAAACCAAGACTGCTTTTCCTCTGAACTTCACCAGCTGAGTCTCTACCTTGATAGAGCTCTGGGTGTCAGACTTGGTCATGTTTGCACGCGTGTCCAGGAGAAAGTGTCTGATGTCCTAAGTCAGCAGTGGGTATAGTGGCACCCCTGGGGATGCTGAGGGCACAGATAATAGGGCCTTTTTTTTCCATGAACTTGTTCAAATAATATTGAGTATCCATTATGTACCAGGCACCCCTGCTGGTGTATCAGTCTCTGGCCTATTTCCCACCTCTATCCAACCTTAGTTTTTCATTGATAGAGAAATGATGCTGATCATGGCATCATTAGAAACTACAAGAGTCACCTGGGAAGCCAAGAGCAGGGCAAGGTCATTACTTGCACCTCACAGAATGCTGTAATGCTATGCTTTCATAGGGATGTTTGCCACGTAGCTGTGGACAGAGAAACATGGAGACTTAAAAATCTGAACATGAGTGACATTCTAATGTGACATTCTACAGGACAAATGGCATGTTTCCTCCAGACAAAAATAAATAAGTAGGCAAATAAATAGAGATGGGAGACATTTTTAGACTACAAAAGAATTAAGGGAGCTAACAGCTTAATGCAACGTGTAGCCAGGTGATGTTGTTTGTGGTTCACACTCAAAGAACTACTGTATATTAATAAATGAAGCAAAATTGAAAGGTGTTGCTAATCATTGAAGCTGGGTTTGGGGTCTGTGAAATTTCCTTATACCACTCTCTCTGCTTTTGTTTGCTTGAAATGGAAGATTTTTAGACTTCTTCTTCTTCTTTTTTTTTAGTTTTCCCAATCTTGTACAGTTTATTTAGATATGTTTTTTTTTTTTTTTACTTTATTTTACTTTACAACACTTTATTGGTTTTGGGATAACAATATATTCTCTACCCTTGTTTAGAGTTGTTACATGTTGACAATTCAAAAATCAAATTCTTGCCAACATCTTACTCCACCTAAACATTCTTTGAGAAATCAAGTAGCAACTGCATTAAAAACTGAGTCAACCCAGCCACTGGGTGCCATTTGCCTCTCCTTTTTCCCATTTGCAGAAATTCTGGCCATAAACAAATATTGAAAGGAAAAGAGAATAGGTGGGATGTTCCCAGCAATTCACCATGAGGGGAAAATCTGTGTCTGGATGACATAATTTGATAATAATGTATGGTCAGATCAGTTGACTGCTGAAATATTTAGTATGGTTTCGCTTTGAGTGGCAGAAATCCACCTGCCACTGAATCTTTCTAACTACTCTCATCAGGAAAAAAAAAAAAAAAAGCAGTGGTTTAAATAAGACAAACGATTTTTTTTCCTCTTGAGCCTCCTGAGCTGGTCAGGAGTCATTGCACTATCTCTTGGCCCAACATAGAAGAAAACGTGGATGGAACAGGAGGAACAAGAGTCTTCAACAGAAGGCTCTTGAGCCTACAAGCCACCCACCAAAATCTCTATCAGCATTCATGCCATCTGCCAGGGTGACAGATAAGGGCCTGCACATGGCCAGGGAGGGAACAGATGTCCAGAAGAGCCCAAGCTGTATGCCTGAGGGTAGGGTCACCATAAAATATAATGAAAGGACCACATTTCTGTTCTTTACAGTCAGGACTCACCCAAATCCCAGGACTCACCCAAGTCCCAGGTCTCAGCCTTGCAGTCAAATCTCTTGCCAGGTTGCCCACTGACTGACTCAGAAAACAATGAGACAAGAAGTGCCCCATCTCCCATTAGCACAGCAGAATTTGAATTCTGGTCTCCTGAACAAAAAAAGAAATGAGAATCTCATCATCTGTTCCTCTCAGCAACACAATTCCTTGATCCTGGAGGCTAAGACAGACCACTTGGTCTTCCTGCAGGAATAACGAGCACAAGTTTACAACCTGCCTCCATCCTAAAGGGCTACGCTGGGAATTTCACAGTGATGCCAAGTTTTAAACACAATCTCTAGGCATTCAGACAAAGCAAAGCTCAGCATAATGCAGACCCCATTCCCTGTACCATTAGCTCTGGAGGGCCAATAAAACCCCAAGAGTCTGGAAGACAGGCATCCTAAGAGCTGACACTCATCATGACACTCTCCAAGGGGACCAAGGTCTCTGTTTCCACCCTCCTTCCTTCTCCTGGCACTTTTCCCTAGGGAGTGCCTCTGAGAAAGAGTGTCTTCTGGTTCTTTCCCCTCTGGGTAAACCTGGAAAGTGAGGTTCAAAGACTGCCTAGGGAATGAGTGGCAAAGGCAGATTTCAAGACCAAGCCTGCCTGTGCCCCAGGGCCCCCTCCTCCCCTCTGCCCACTCCCCCAGAGGTTGTGAGCAGGGGGAGGGGGACAGAGAGCGAGGGAGGGAGGTGAGGGCAGGGTAGGGAGACCTAGGAAGACGGAGCTGCCACCTCCCATGCCAGGAACCAAAAACACAAAGGCAGGTTGGGCTGGTTGTTTGCACAGCCCATCCCTCTCTCATCGAACATCACTCAACCCTGCTCTGTGCTCTCCATATGGGTTGCAAGGATGGAAAGAGATGTGAGCAACGGTGGCTGGGCGGACTGATAACCCCAGTGACTAGGCCTCCCAGGATCCATGTCCTTGGGTGGCCTCGTCCTCTCAAATCTGTGCTGGGCCCAGGACCTGCTTTAACCAGTGGAGTGCGGCAGAAGTGCCAAAATGCTGGTTCCCAGACTAAACCCCGAGAAGGTCTGGCAGCCTGAGCCATGTCCTGTGCTCCTGGGCCCCTGGGTCACCCAGTAAGAAGTACGATTCCCTGCTGAAGAGTCCCATGGTGAAGCCAGAGCTGACATGGCAGCTTCCCCCAGCCCCTGTCCACTCACCAGCTGAGCTGGGGCTCTGATCTGTCTGTTCCAGCCTCCAGCCCCTGGAATTGCAATGCAGCAGACCCAGAAGCCTCCCTCTGCCCACCGTCCCAGCTTCTCCACCCAACTGGATTTCTGCATTTGCTTCCTCAGTCCTGGCCACCTCATGAGTCAGCTGTGCAGTCACTTTTCTGGTCCTTGGCAAGTGCAACCCCCCACTCCCTGCTTTCCCAGGACAAAACAGGGCTCGGATATTCTGTATTCAGACAAGACATTCCCCCAAAGAGATGACTTATACTGGAGCACAAAGAACCTCACCTTACTCGAGGAAAAATGATAATCATTGAAGTAAATTGTGAACAGGTCTGCCAAACAGACATTACTTAAATACCTTTGCTGTACCATACTGTGCTTAGCTGCTCATCTCTATCCAACTCTGAGATTCCATGAACTGTAAGCTGCCAAGCTCCTCTGTCCTTGGGGATTCTCCAGGCAAGTGTACTGAAGTGGGTTGCTAGGCCCCCTTCCAATTAATAGGAGGGAAGATGTCCATGTTTTGGGTGGCTGAGCTTTCTTTTAAAGGTGGAGGTAAATCATATCAGATTCCCAGTCCTGGCAGACTGTTCCAATCTCCTTGAAAGATATTTTAAGAGCACTTAAGAACTTTTAAAGACACAGGTTCCCAGATCTGAGATTCTGATAAATGTGTTTGGAAACCTTTGACCTTGATGGCTTAGCACGATGCCACGCAACAACGGGCTCTGTAGCTCCGTGCCGTCACTACTGTTTTTATTACTAACACAAAATGAGCCCCTAACTACAGCAGTCATAGGAGATGTTATTTTCATCTATAAAAAGAATGAAAAAAGCTTACTGTCGTTATCAGTTACTCTATTTTTGTAACTAAGGTTTTCACTGAAAAAATGTTTTGTTCTGTAGAGATACAAGTATTTGTTTTTTAAATTATTCAACCTTAACTATTGTTAAAACTGTTTCTTAATCACGAAAAAATAAGAGTTGAGAGCTATAGGTTTGAACAGCCAGAATTGGGAGCTTGTATACACCTGTGGTGGATTCATGTTGATGTATGGCAAACCCAATAGAGTATTGTAAAGTCAAATTAAAAAAAAAAAAAGAAAGTAATAGCCATTGTTTTTTAAAATAAAATGTGGTTTAAAATTTGCCTTAATGATAAATAAAACTTATTAGTAATGACTTGTGGTTATTACTCATTGCCAGCCTCTGTGCTAGGTAGGAAGCATGTAATCCTCCTGATAAACTAAGAAGTTGGTCTTGCTTTGCACCCAGCTCACTGGAGAGACAGCAGCCATATGGGGTCACACTGGTCATTCACTGCAGTGACGGGAACCAATGTGGGGCCAGGGAACAACCCTGTTATTACACTCTTTTAACCTCTGCTATGCTTTGAGATAGATGCAACAAGGGAGCCATGAGACTGTAAAGACTGTAAAGAGGAAAGCCTCTCATGAGCTACACTGGGGACCTCTGGGGATCACTTACCCAGGAGGAGGCAGGCTACACCCAGAAAGAAATATGAAACTGAAGTTGCTCAGTTGTGTCCGACTCTTTGCGACCCCATGGACTGTAGCCTACCAGGCTCTTTGGTCCATGGAATTTTCCAGGCAAGAGTACTAGAGTGGGTTGCCATTTCCTTCTCCAGGGGATCTTTCCAACCCAGGGATCGAACCCAGGTCTCTTGCACTGCAGGCAGACACTTTACCGTCTGAGCCACCAGGGAAGTAGAGGAAGAGGCCATAAAGCCAGGGAATGCTGATTGTACACAAACATTCCTCCAGCTCAATAAACACTCGCAAATCAAATATCCTTCTGTTACCAGCACCTTGATCATGAAATGAAGCATGACCAGCTCTCCAAATGGCCCCTGGCAACCCCTTCACAGAGGGGAAATCCTCTGCACTGATTTCTGGTCTCATATTTGTTTGCCTGATGTTTAAATTTTGGAGGCGTAACCAGGCCATGTGGACTCATTTGCGTCTTCATGGAGCTTCTCCTGCTCCGTGTTGTCTGTGAGATTCGCCTGCCTTTGTTGCTGCACGTAGCTGCAGCTCATCGTTCTCCTGAGTGGTGTTCTTTTCCATCAGAAGGCCAGCTGTACTTGTATCCTACAAGTTTTGATATGACATATTTTTATTTAACAGTCTATACAAAGTATTTTCTAATACTTATTGAATTTTTTGATCAATAGCTATATTAAAATAATTGCCTATTTCTGACCACTTAGGGATTTTCCTGGTTACCTTTCTATTATTAATTTCTAACTTACTTTCTCTGTGGCCAGAAGGCATACAATGTTTGATTTCAATTCTTTCTATGTGCTTAAGCTTTGGGACTGGGACTTCTCTGGTGGCTCAGACTGAAAAGAATGTGCCTGCAATGTGGGAAACCCAGGTTCAATCCCTGGGTCTGGAAGTTCCCCAGGAGAAGGAAATGGCAACCCACTCCAGCATTCTCGCCTGGAGAATCCCATGGATGGAGGAGGCTGGCAGGCTACAGTCCATGGGGTTGCAAAGAGTCAGACACGACTGAGTGACTAACACTTTCACTTTCATTTTAGTGCTGATAAATGGAGAAAGGTGAGGTAAAATCTTAACAATGAGGGAAACTGATGGAGGGGCTTACAGCAACTCTTTGTACTGTCTTTGCAGTTTTCCTATAAATCTAAAACTGTTATAAAATAAATAGCTTATTAAAAGAAGAAAGAAGAGAAAAACAAGAAGCTGCAGCAAACCACATGGCCGCCAGCCCTGCTCAGGGTGTTCCTGAGGCTTCTGTTCAGACGTAGTGCTGTTTCTCCACCTGAAATCAAAAACCGAGAGCTTACAGTTGGTGAGTTCTGCCAAAGAATTGCAAATGCACTTGTGATGAGCTGACATAAAGAGACTGGCTCTCAAGAACTATGTTTTATTAAAATTGAGAGTATCATGCAGTGCCTACCACTTAGGGTGATAAAATGAGAGCCATTCTTTTTTGCTAGTGAGAGGCAACCACAGGTTTGCTTTACCCCAATCTTAAAACTTAGATGTGTTGGTTTCAGAAAATGTTCTTTTGTTTGTGCCTGTTGCATTTTTCATCTTCAGGTCTTCCTGCAGTTCCATGTGGGAGCAGAATCACTTTGGCCCAGTCCTGTAAAAATGCTCTTGTTGGCAGACAGGGAAGGACGAAGTCCCAGAGCTCCCACAGACAAGCCCATTGTCATGTGCTCTCTAGCTGTTAGTTACACAGCTGCAGGGGGGCTATACCGTGTGTTCTGTGTGTGTGTGTGTGCTCAGTCGCTCAACTGTGTCTAACTCTTTGCGAGGCTCCTCTGTCCATGGGATTTCCCAGGCAAGAATATTGGAGTGGGTAGCCATTTCCTACTCCAGGGAATCTTCCTAATCCAGGGATTGAACCCATGTCTATTACATCTCTTGCATTGGCAGGAGGATTTTTTTTTTACAACTGCACAACCATTATTTTGAAGGCACATGTGTTTGTGTTCAGCAGTCCATCCAACAAAACTTCCAACAAACCTGAACTTTCAGCTTCCACTGTGCTTCTCACCACATCACCACAGAGAAGGGAATTTTGAAGAGTTTTGCCCAACTGTGCTAAAACCCATTTCTTAAAGTAAATACCTCATTTCTCCTCCTTCAAAACCAAAAAAGAAAAATGGTGTTGACCTGAAGGGGTTAAACAATGAACCTATAAATAGGTAAATGTAAAGGGTTCTCATTCCTAGCTGGTTGTGACCACCTCAAGGAGCAGCAGACAGGAGCAGGTAAGCTGATGAAGGGCATTCGAGGACCCCTTAGGAGAAAGAATGCGGGGCCACCAGGAACTAGGTGGACTCTGAGCTTTCATCTGAGTCTTGGGACTGACCCTCCACCTTTCACAGTTCACAAACCATATACAAACCGAACCTGTTCTAGGGAAACAGCCAGGTGGTCAGGAGAGAAGGGAGGAGGAACCAACACTCTAGGCAGCCATTTGTCCCCAAGTCCTCTGAGACGTTCAGGTGGTGAGTAGCATTAATCCTTTCTCGTGATTTCAGTGATCTTTCAGTTCAGTTCAGTTCAGTTCAGTCACTCACTCATGTCTGACTCTTTGCGACCCCATGAATCGCAGCATGCCAGGTCTCCCTGTCCATCACCAACTCCTGGAGTTCACTCAGACTCACATCCATCGAGTCAGTGATGTCATCCAGCCATCACCAAATCAATCATCTCACTTCACAAGAGAAAACTGCAGCCTCCCATGAAACAAAACAGCTCATCCAGAAAAAAACTCAGAGCTGGGATTGGATCTAGGACCCCTGACTTCCTCTGAGAGCCCAGATGGCTGGAAGCATCTTCAGAATCCTCAGTCTTCCCTGTTTCTGATAGAATTTCAGAATGAAATGTGTTGTTATTAAAACACAGTGAGTATATACCCCCTAAAATTGAAATAGAGGTCTTGAAGATGGGAGTTGTTGTTTAATGGGGACAGAGAAAATGTTCTTAGATGAATGGTGGTGATGGCTGCAGAAACTATCTAAATGTACTTAACCTGATTGAACTGTGTATTCTAAAATGGTTAAGATCCCAATTTTATGTTATTCATATTTTGCCACAGTTAAACATTTTCAAAGATGCTCAAAGAGCTGAATGTGGGTTTCGTGTTTTCAACCTTGTATGGATGTCATTTACCTTATTAGTGAACAGCTGGAGCCATGCTGTCTGCACAGACATTGATTGACGAACTACTCTGTATGACCAGGACTCCAGGCTGGCTTTGGGGTGCCCCTGCCCAAACCCCTCCTCAGACATTGATATGATGAGGGTGGGGATGATGGTAATGGTGGTACCAACTGGTAAAATTCAAATGGTATTCAGATCTCCATTACACAAATGAGAAGACTGATGCCCAAGAATTTCACAGAATGCACCCAGAGCCAAGATTAGCAATGAAAATAGACATGTGCATGCAGAAAAGACCATCTCTTGAGGCCATTATCCTTTCAGAAATGGTTGCTTAAATTACTTCTTTATTCTGAACTTTATTTCTCACATATTTCCCTGTCATCGACCTTGGCCTTTGTTCTTAAGATACTAAGGAGCCTATATAGTTCTGATCATCCAAAGCTAGACTTCCTGGAGACTGTTTTGACCTCTGGAAAATTCTGAGGCCCCTTCTAGAATAAATGTTTGATGTGTTTCATCCAAAGCTAGACTTCCTGGAGACTGTTTGGACCTCTGGGAAATTCTGAGGCCCTTCTAGAATAAAGGTTTGGTGTGTTTTGTAAAATCCAGACGTTTTCATCTGGATTGTTCCACAGATTATTCACTGTGTGATAATCAGTATGTCATTGACCAGGAAACCGTGGCCTGGGGAGGGTTAAGGTTTGCCAACATCCTGAGGGAAGAAAGAAAGATGGGTCCAGTGAGTGTCCTGATCTCACTCTGGATGTAAAATAATGAACAGATTGCTCTGACTAGAAGGCGTCATTGAGATGAGGGCCGCTCCTCCCTGAATTGGAGAAGAGAAGCCACGTTTTGGAACAACCCCTCCAGCACAAGTTAAGGACTTGGTGAGGCTGAATTTGACACCCTTAGTCACTGCTGGAGGTTCCTCTTTTAGCAGACCCTGCCCTGCTGTACGGAATCTCAGTTATTTCCACCAGGGTCTATAACAAGCTCTACATTGATTTTAAGTCTACCTACTAATAATGACATATTCATTTGAGGAAAGTTCCAGAGCTTTCCAAATCTCTTTGCCTCCCAGGAGAACAAAGACTCATGATGGGAAACTGGCTGATGGTATCTAGTGGAGGAGAGAACCAGGGGATTAATTTTGCAAATGTCACAGGTACCCATACCCCGAGATGGCAAAGGTGGAGTATATGACTATTTTGGCAGTAGAGAAATGTATTTTCTAAGTTTCAAATTGACCATATTTTTAAAGTGTTTTTACTTTAATCTTACACACACAACATTTAGAACTTCTACCATCAGCCAAAGGGGAATCCCAATGGGAATGTATAAATTCCCAGAATGTTCTACCAGAAATGCCCTGGAGTCCTTATGCCAACTGTAAGATTTACTTTACCGCATTGTTTCTTTGTATGGATCAGAAGATGAAGACAAGATGATGATGATCTAAAAGAAGCAACATCTAGGGATTCCCTGAAGCCCAGTTGTTTTATTAGAACAAAAAGTTCTTTTAATATTGGCTTAATAGTGCTTGGTGCTTTTAGAAACTTAGTCCCCACATCTAAGGACAGTGCCATGAAACACCCAGGCAAGAGTCTCATTCAGCTTTTTGGGGTAGGGCCTGAGTTCTGTGCATCACCACAGCTCGCAGGCAATGTCTATGCTCACAGTCTAAACTGTGCTTTGAGTAGCAAAGTTAAAGATGTTTAATTTTCCAATGTGACCTTGAAAGGTGGCCTCAGATCATCCAGGTCCACCCAGATGTACTGATCATAGCTGGTGTTGCAACAGCATCCTCAGGTGATTTGGGGGAACCACCCAAGAGATCCCAAATTAGTAGTGGGCATGGGGAGGCCCTGGGAATCCATGCATTTATCAGTCTCCAGAAATGATTCATACACAAGCAGAAGGAAGATGGATGTGGGATGCAGGGAAACAGAGCAGTGGGTTCTAGAGTTATATGACCACGGGTCCTCTCTGCCCCAAATAGGCCCAGTGTATGTGTTTACTAGGGCTGCTCTCACAGAGCACCGCAGACTGTGACTTAGACAACAGAAAATCATCATCTCGCAGTTCTGAAGGCTGGAAAGTCCAGGATGAAGGTGTCTGTAGGAATGATTTCTTCTGAGGCTGTGGGAGAGAATTTGTTCCAGGCCTCTCTCCTGGGCTTGAAGGTGGCTTTCTTCACTTCACATGTGTCCCCTGTGTGCATGTCTCTGTGTCCAAATTACCTTTTTCTATAAGGTTGCAAGTGCTTCCCAAATGGTATGCATGGTAAAGAATCCACCCGCCAATACAGGAGACATAGAGACGTGCATTCAACCCCTGGATCAGGAAGATCCCCAGAGGAAGGCATGGCAACCCACTCCAGTATTCTTTCCTAGAGAATCCTATGGACAGAGAAGCCTGGCAGGCTGCAGTACATAGGGTCGCACAGAGTCAGACACATCTGAAGTGACTTAGCACATAAGGTTGCAAAGAGCTGGACACGACTGAGTGCCTGAACAGACACATAGACACACACAGACACAAGGACACCAGTCATACTGGATTAGGGCCTCCCTGATGACTTCATTTTAACTTGATTACTTCTGTGAAGATCCTGTCTCCAGATAACATTACATTCTGAAGTACTGGAAGCTAGAACTTCAGCATATGATTTTTTAAAATTAATTTTTATTGGAGTATAGTTGCTTTACAATGTTGAGTTAGTTTCTAGCATACAGCAAAATAAAGGATATACATATATCCTCTCCCTTGTGAACTTCCTTCCCATTCAGGTCATCACAGTGCATTAAGCAGAGGTCTCTGTGCTATGCAGTAGGTTCATATTACAACGTTAGTAGCTCAATCATGTTTGACTCTTTGCAAACCCATGGACTGTAGCCTGCCAGGCTTCTCTATCCATGGGATTTCCCAGGCAAGAATACTGGAGTGGATCACCATTTTCTTCTCCAAGAGATCTTCCTGACCCAGGGATCAAACTCAGGTCTCTTGTGTTGCAAGCAGATCCTTTACCATCTGAGCTACTAGGAAAGTTCACACTAGTTATCTATTTTATGCATGGAATCAGTAGTGTAAGAATTTTTGACTGGGAGGGACACAATTTAGCCCACAAGGCTCAGAAAGGTGGGGTCAGGGGCAGCCCACTGACACTGCATAATAGAAAAACTAGAAACCTCTGGATCAGATCTGCCCCTTGTGTACAACCAGACCCCTCCTTTCTTCAGTGTTGCAGTGGAACAAATGAACCACAAGTGTGAAACTTTAACGTTGTGGTAAACACAAAGTCTGAGCCTTGATCTTTAAGGTTTACTTGCAACTTCCTGGGCACGAGCTCTGCGGGTTCATCACACATGAAAAAGCAAAAAACTTGCTTTCATCTTCAGAGACGTTGGAGTTCACTGACTGCACCATCTTCCCTCCTACTTTTCATCAGTCTGTGATCTGTTTCACCACCTTTCACCCGGGAAAACTGAACAACTGAACAAATCTCAGTCTTCAGACCAGTTGTCTCACTTGAACCCCATCTACGAAGCTAATAATATAGGTTCTTTTCATCCTTATACCTAACATCATAAAGTAAAGCTCTCTGAGAATCTCCAACTTTATTTGTCCAAATAGAAGAGCTGAAAACTAACATTTGATTTTAAGTGAACATGGTTTGACTCAGCTCATTTAACTCTGTATGTTCCTCCTCATTGGATTATAAACGTTGATACACTGTGGCATGGTGACAAGATTTCAGGCTGTTAGGAAGTGTGGGGCCCCCAGTCTGGAGGAGCCATCCACACAGCATCACTCACTGGTGACCAGAGCTGCCACGTGTGGGGACTGGAGCGGTTATGACTGGTACTCCTTTGCATGGTGATCTTCACACTTACTGGAGTCACCCCAGCTTCAAAGCACACAGGAATAGAAAGGCCATTTCATTGACAGGATTCTGATCAATTCAGCCAGCTTTCCTCTGCCTGTATCCAGGTGCTTTTAAACTTCACTATGGCTTCTACCCTAACACAGAGCTTCAGAGTGAGCATGCATTTTTATGCTCTCCCTTGCACTGATACAGTTCACTCCTTTCTAATATTCTCTCTTCACCTGTTAGCAGGGAACAGATTTCTTCACCTTCAGGAATGTCAGCATAATCCTGCATCACTGAAGCTGGACATTTCCCATTAATCATGAAGAAAGGCCAGGCTGCACCTCTCCACATGTGTTTTCCTTGCTGCTCTGTTTACTGAGCCTGAGGAGTTAACCATGTGTGCCCTCGTTTATCACCTGGTGGGATGCTGACTCCAGCGCCATGGCCTCCCTGTGCTTACAGTGCGGGGAGAAGCTGGTGGGTGGTCGATAAAGCCACCCTCCAAGTGCACAATGTCACAGGCCTGTGTGACAATCAGACCAATCAAACCGGGGAGCACTACGAGTACAGAGTCTTCGAAGAGTAGGGACCTCTTGCAGGATCCAGATTCAGTCAGGCCACCACCTACTTCCAAAATGCTACTGAGACTGAAGCACCCACTGGGAGCTCCCACAATGACTGTCCACGTGGGCCACTCACATTGTTCTGCCAATAGGCTGCACAGAAAGCAAGCCGTGACTAGAAGCCACTTGGCTCATTCACCATGAAATGAACAACTATCAAAAAGCCTAGGGATCAGCACAGCACATGTTTTCTCTGGAGAGAACAGTAATGGCACTTGGCAAGGACAGGCTGCAGGAGCCCCGGAGACAAGGGGTGAGCCACGGCCTGTGCTCTGAGCTGGCACTCACTACCACCCACAGTTGTGTTGTGGTTTGTTTTTTTTTTGGTTTTGCACAGATCCCTCAGAGGTGTATCACATACATTGATAGCCTGATGTAGTTGTTCATTCACTCAGTCATGTCCGACGCTTTGTGACCCCATGGCCTGCAGCACGCCAGGCTTCCCTGTCCTTCAGTATCGCCCGGAGTTTGCTCACATTCATGTCCATTGAATAGATGATGCCATCCAACCATCTCATCCTCTGTTGTCCCCTTCTCCTGCCTTCAATCTTCCCCAGCATCAGGGTCTTTACCAATGAGTCAGCTGTTTGCATCAAGTGGCCAGCATATTGGAGCTTCAGCTTCAGTTATCAGTTTTTCCAATGAATATTCAGGGTTGATCTACTTTAGGATTGACTGGTCTGATATCCTTTTTCTCCAAGGGACTCTCAAGAGTTTTCTCCAGCATCAAAGTTCGAAAGCATCAATTCTTCGGTGCTCGGCCTTCTTTACGGTCCAACTCTCACATCCATATGACCTAAAATATCGAAACTCTCACATCTCACATGACCACTGGAAAAACCATAGTCTAGTAAAACCATTTAAAAGGCTGACATTAGTTACTTGGTGGATATGCGGGCTTACATTTGGTTTAGGAAGCAAGAACTAGAAGGGTCAATAAATGCCACAAGAGCTCCCGGTCAGGCCCCTAGAGCTCAAGTCCAGCAGTCTTGGATAAATGGTACCAGCAGCATCCTCCATACCCCTTCCTGACCCAAAAAACCAACAGTCTCCTTCAAACAGTGGAGAAAAACCATATTCAGGGTTCCATCATCTCAGTTTTTATTTTTATTTCAGGTTTAAGCCAATTCTTATCAAGGTCAATAGCATCATGGTTAATAGAATCTTTTAAAACACTTAGATAACCTCAAGTTGCCTTTGGCAAAATACACTTAAAAACATTTTCAATGGGATTTGATGAGGACAGCTGAGCCTTGTGTTCCGTGGGAGGGCAGTCTGTCCCTGGAACATCCTTTGAGGCAAGAACAGAAAGGTGGCTTCAGTGACTCAGGTAAGGGATTTATTCTTAGAAGCTATAAATGAACACTAGCCCTTTCTTCATCTGTACCCCAAATCTAATATCCTCATTCTTTTGTTAGAAAGGTAAGCCAAACAACTAGATCAATCCCCATCTCATGTCATTTCTACGAAGACCAGATAGTTTCTTTAGCAAATTCCATCTTTCATAATTCCCTCTCTGTCCAACACAAATGTCTGGGCTCATTGACCACTCCATGCTGGCTTCCTCTACATTTCCACTGCACCTGGCAGATCAGCTCTTTCTTGAGGAGGCAGGTGAATTATGTTGGTGAGCAGAAAGAGTTACTCCTTCAGCAGAAACTCACCAGCAGCATGAACCCCAGCTGCTGCCCTCATGTCCCTCGCACCCTGCTGAGCCACTCTGCCAAAGGGCTATGGCCTGCTAGCAACAGTATTATTCCTGGAGACATCTGAAATCAATCCCAAGCCTTTTCCCAGAGTCTTCTCTCATGTAGGAGGAAAGACCCTGCTGGGGACAGCGCAAAAGTGGGCTAAACTCCAAGAACCAGACAACTGCCTGTGCCAGCATCCCCCCAGAGAGGAACAGCCCTCATGGGCTCTGGGTCTACTTCCTGTCAAGCAGGAAGCACTGGAACTAGAGTTTCAGTTTTGTTCTTATTCCCAGCAAATGGTGATCCAGTATGCCGAGGTTAAGCCCGTAGCAGCTGTGGACCACTAAAACTGCAAATTCCATAAACTCATTCTCAGGAAAAAAAAAAAAAAATCAAATGGGCCAGGACAGTATAAACGGCTGATTCAGAATGTATTTGAATCAGGTGTATTTTCTGAAAGGAAAACTGATTGTAGAGGGTGGATTTGGGCTATGCAGAGGGTGTATATAGAAAGTATATATAGAAGATGTGTGTGGAGGGTGTTACCAGCTATAGTTTAGGTTGAAGGAGAATCTCCTGAAGCAAATTTCAAGTCAGGGTTTGGTGTGAGAAAGGACACAAAATAGATATTTTCAGTGATTCTACCGAAACTAATACAATCATTTAAGGTCTTCATAAACATGAAACAACTCGCATAAAAACTTTTCCAAATTAATTACAAGGAGCCTTTAAAAGGCAGTGGGGAGATTTTTACTGGAGCACAATGAGAAATGCTTTGAGGGTATCTAATTTTCCTCNTACCAATGAGTCAGCTGTTTGCATCAAGTGGCCAGCATATTGGAGCTTCAGCTTCAGTTATCAGTTTTTCCAATGAATATTCAGGGTTGATCTACTTTAGGATTGACTGGTCTGATATCCTTTTTCTCCAAGGGACTCTCAAGAGTTTTCTCCAGCATCAAAGTTCGAAAGCATCAATTCTTCGGTGCTCGGCCTTCTTTACGGTCCAACTCTCACATCCATATGACCTAAAATATCGAAACTCTCACATCTCACATGACCACTGGAAAAACCATAGTCTAGTAAAACCATTTAAAAGGCTGACATTAGTTACTTGGTGGATATGCGGGCTTACATTTGGTTTAGGAAGCAAGAACTAGAAGGGTCAATAAATGCCACAAGAGCTCCCGGTCAGGCCCCTAGAGCTCAAGTCCAGCAGTCTTGGATAAATGGTACCAGCAGCATCCTCCATACCCCTTCCTGACCCAAAAAAACAACAGTCTCCTTCAAACAGTGGAGAAAAACCATATTCAGGGTTCCATCATCTCAGTTTTTATTTTTATTTCAGGTTTAAGCCAATTCTTATCAAGGTCAATAGCATCATGGTTAATAGAATCTTTTAAAACACTTAGATAACCTCAAGTTGCCTTTGGCAAAATACACTTAAAAACATTTTCAATGGGATTTGATGAGGACAGCTGAGCCTTGTGTTCCGTGGGAGGGCAGTCTGTCCCTGGAACATCCTTTGAGGCAAGAACAGAAAGGTGGCTTCAGTGACTCAGGTAAGGGATTTATTCTTAGAAGCTATAAATGAACACTAGCCCTTTCTTCATCTGTACCCCAAATCTAATATCCTCATTCTTTTGTTAGAAAGGTAAGCCAAACAACTAGATCAATCCCCATCTCATGTCATTTCTACGAAGACCAGATAGTTTCTTTAGCAAATTCCATCTTTCATAATTCCCTCTCTGTCCAACACAAATGTCTGGGCTCATTGACCACTCCATGCTGGCTTCCTCTACATTTCCACTGCACCTGGCAGATCAGCTCTTTCTTGAGGAGGCAGGTGAATTATGTTGGTGAGCAGAAGGAGTTACTCCTTCAGCAGAAACTCACCAGCAGCATGAACCCCAGCTGCTGCCCTCATGTCCCTCGCACCCTGCTGAGCCACTCTGCCAAAGGGCTATGGCCTGCTAGCAACAGTATTATTCCTGGAGACATCTGAAATCAATCCCAAGCCTTTTCCCAGAGTCTTCTCTCATGTAGGAGGAAAGACCCTGCTGGGGACAGCGCAAAAGTGGGCTAAACTCCAAGAACCAGACAACTGCCTGTGCCAGCATCCCCCCAGAGAGGAACAGCCCTCATGGGCTCTGGGTCTACTTCCTGTCAAGCAGGAAGCACTGGAACTAGAGTTTCAGTTTTGTTCTTATTCCCAGCAAATGGTGATCCAGTATGCCGAGGTTAAGCCCGTAGCAGCTGTGGACCACTAAAACTGCAAATTCCATAAACTCATTCTCAGGAAAAAAAAAAAAAAATCAAATGGGCCAGGACAGTATAAACGGCTGATTCAGAATGTATTTGAATCAGGTGTATTTTCTGAAAGGAAAACTGATTGTAGAGGGTGGATTTGGGCTATGCAGAGGGTGTATATAGAAAGTATATATAGAAGATGTGTGTGGAGGGTGTTACCAGCTATAGTTTAGGTTGAAGGAGAATCTCCTGAAGCAAATTTCAAGTCAGGGTTTGGTGTGAGAAAGGACACAAAATAGATATTTTCAGTGATTCTACCGAAACTAATACAATCATTTAAGGTCTTCATAAACATGAAACAACTCGCATAAAAACTTTTCCAAATTAATTACAAGGAGCCTTTAAAAGGCAGTGGGGAGATTTTTACTGGAGCACAATGAGAAATGCTTTGAGGGTATCTAATTTTCCTCACACCTATTAAAATTTTAAATGCACTGGGCTCCCAGCAGGTTACCTTCACTCCAAAATGCTTCAGATGCTATAAATCCTCAATTAGCTCCTAGGGAGGGGTTGTGCTGTGGCTCTTAAAAACTAGTCTCCCTTAATTTGAAGGAGTAGATGTAGAAAGAAGATGGAATGAGAACAGGGAGAGAGACTCCTTTGTGAAGTTTCTGGCAGAGAATCTAGTTTAAACATAAGTTGTAAATAAAAAAATAAAAATAAAAAAATAAGCATAAGTTGTTCAGCTCAGGAAAAGAATGGAACCTGTGAGAGAAGAGAAGAGAGCCCCATGATCTGCACCCCCACACTCCACCCCTCACCTCCATTTGTCCTTTGTAAGCCCCACCCCTTGCCAGGAGAACAAAGCAGAGGGGATCTGGATGTAGCTGCTGAGGCAGGTTACAATACTTCCTGTCTTTGTCGTGCTTCATATATAAGACAGAGACTCACTATCCTTGAAGAAGCAAACTTTCTTGTGAACTGCTTAAGGAGAGGTCGGAAATTCAGAAGGTCTCTAAAAATTGAGCCAGGAACAGCTAAAGTGTGCCAACAATCACAGGAGCTCTGCAGGAGACCCCAGGCTTCAGAGGAAAAGGCAGCCTGAGTGCTCCCTAATAGCAGCCATGTGAACCCTAAGCAGAAAACTCAGCCAAGCCATGCCCTGATTCCTGACTCACGGGCTTTGTGAGATAATAAGCTGGTTTTTGGTTTTCAAAACCGCTTTACTGTAATCACTTCACATACATACAATTCATCCATAAAGGTGTGTAGTTCATCCATAAAGGCATATTGTAATATATTCACAGCATTAAGCAGTCATCAACACTAGCTAGTTCTGGCACATTTTGATCCCTCCCAAAAGAACTATCATTGGGATTTCCCTGGTGGCTCAGATGGTAAAGCATCTGCCTGCAGTGCAGGAGACTCAGGTTCGATCCTGGGTTGGGAAGATCCCCTGAAGAAGGGAATGGCAACCCACTCCAGTATCCTTGCCTGGGAGAATTCCATGGACAGAGGAACCTAGAGAGTTACAGTCCATGGGGTTGGGCAGAGTCAGACATGACTGAGCAACTAAGACTCTCTCTCTCCAATTAGCTGTCACTCCATACACCCTCCCAACTCCTGCTCAGCTCTATGTAACCACAAATCTAGTTTCTATCTCTATGAATGTGTTGATTCTGAATAGTTTCATATAATTGGAATCATATAATATGAGGTCTTTAGTGACTGGATACATTGACTTACATATTGTATACAGGATTCATCTATGTAATTAAAATGTATTATTACTGTATTCATTTTTATATGGTTGAATAGTATTACATCGTATAAACATATCATATTTTATTTACTCATTCATTAGTTGGTGGACATTTGAGTTGTCTCTACTTTTTGGTTATCATGAAGAATATGCTATAAATAGTTGTGTACATGTTTTGTGTGAATATGAATTTTGATCCTTTTAGGGACATATTTCAGCTCAGTTCAGTCGCTCAGTTGTCTGACTCTTTGTATATTTAAGGGTGGAATTTATGAATCACATGGTCATTCTAGATTTACCAGCTGAGGAACTGCCAGGATGCTTTCCAGCTGCCCCATTTTACATTCCCAACAGTAGGGATGAATTTTTCAGTTTCTCCACATTCTAGTCAGCAATTGTTGTATCTGTTAAAGCCATTCTAGTGCATATGGGGTTTCCCAGGTGGTGCTAGTGGTAAAGAACCTGCCTGCCACTACTGGAGACATAAGAACTCAGGTTCGATTCCTGGGTAGGGAAGATCTCCTGGAGAAGGGCATGGCAACCCACTCCAATATTCTTGCCTCGAGAATCCCATGGACAGAGGAGCCTGGCAGGTTACAGTCCATAGGATCACAAAGAATCAGACACGATTGAAGCGACTTAGCATGCACAAGTGTACGTGAGCTATATTTTGATTTGTGTTTCTCTGATGACTAATGATGTCTTTTTATGTACACATGGGCCATTTGCATGTTTCCTTTAGAGAAGTATCTGCTTAAATCTTTTGTCTATTTTTAATTAGATTGTCTTTTTATTACTGAGTTGTAAGAGTTTTTTATATGTTCCAGAAACAAGCCCCTTGTCACATATATGATTTTTTAATATAAATTTATTTATTTTAATTGGAGGTTAATTACTTTACAATATTGTATTGGTTTTGCCATACATCAACATGAATCCGCCACAGGTATACACGTGTTCCCCATCCTGAACCCCCCTCTATCCTCCCTCCCCGTACCATCCCTCTGGGTTGTCTCAGTGCACCAGCCCCAAGGATCCAGTATCATGCATCAAAGCTGGACTGGCTATTTGTTTCATATATGATATTATACATGTTTCAATGCCATTCTCCTAGATCATCCCACCCTCGCCCTCTCCCACAGAGTCCAAAAGACTGTTCTATACATCTGTGTCTCTTTTGCTGTCTCGCATACAGGGTTATCGTTAGCATCTTTCTAAATTCCATATATATGCGTTAGTTTACTGTATTGGTGTTTTTCTTTCTGGCTTACTTCACTCTGCATAATAGGCTCCAGTTTCATCCACCTCATTAGAACTGATTCAAATGTATTCTTTTTAATGTTTGAGTAATACTCCATTGTGTATATGTACCACAGCTTTCTTATCCATTCATCTGCTGATGGACATCTAGGTTGNCGCATACAGGGTTATCATTACCACCTCTCTAAATTCCATATATATGTGTGTTAGTATAATGTATTGGTGTTTTTCTTTCTGGCTTACTTCATTCTGTATAATAGGCTCCAGTTTCATCCACCTCATTAGAACTGATTCAAATGTATTCTTTTTAATGGCTGAGTAATACTCCATTGTGTATATGTACCACAGCTTTCTTATCCATTCATCTGCTGATGGACATCTAGGTTGCTTCCATGTTCTGGCCATTATAAACAGTGCTGCAATGAACATTAGGGTACACGTGTCTCTTTGAATTCTGGTTTCCTCAGTGTGTATGCCCAGCACTGGGATTGCTGGGTCATATGGCAGTTCTATTTCCAGTTTTCTAAAGATGCCAATAGGTCATGGAAGGATACTCATCTTATAATGAAAGTTATCTCTGAGATAAAGTGCCTTCATAGAATCCAATGTGGAAAGCAGGATGTAAGCCATCTTTTCCGTCAGAATCTCAAACTGATATAGAGCTCTAATGCTGTTCCCCTCATAATTTCAGTCTAAGGAAGAAGCAAGTTCTAATCAGCTCTGTCCTAGTCCATCAAATTCAGCTTCCTCTGTTAATTTCCCTTCCTTCTCCCCAGTTAAGAAAAAAACACTTATCCTTTTCAATGCATGTTCTTTCAGTTTCACTTGACTTAATACTTTATGAAATATAAGACTCAATCTATCATGCTGAAAAAGGATCTACTGCATATACATGATGCCTGGTGTGATATAAATAGAAGTACACCTGTGCTCGCAAAGAAAGTGATAACAATTTATTCAAGCCTCTAAATCTATATAACTACTAGTTTACAGAAGTTACTGGGGAGCAATGAACAGGTTAAAGATCACACAAAGAAGGATCAGCCACATCCAGCTTGAAATTAATGCTCTGAGACAGATGACCTAGAATGTTATAGAGGAAAAGAGACAACTTAAATGCAATATCTGAGCCTTACTTTAATCCTGAGTTATACTAACTCAAAAAAACAAACAGTTTTGAGACAATCAGGCAAATCTGGATATGGATTGGGTATTATAAAATAGCAAGAAGTTATTAAATTTTATGTGTTAATGACGTATTTAATATCAGCAACCAAGGAACAAAACAATAATGAAAACACTATGAAAATATTTCTGGAAGATATACATATCTGGGTTCACTTTCAAACTAATGAGAAAAAAGATATCGGAAAAAAACATGACATAAGTTTGGCAAATCTAACTAGTTGTTAAAACAGAATGATGTCTACCCAAAGATCACCTTTGTTTGCTCTATATTTGTAAACATTAAAATATTTCTATTGTTTTTGTTATTGAGTTGCTAAGGTGCATCCGAGTCTTTTGCCACCCCTAGACTGTAACCTGCCAAGCTCCTCTGTTCATGGGATTTCCCAGGCAAGAATACTAGAGTGAGTTGCCATTTCCTTTTCCAGGGGATCTTTTCAACCCAGAAATCGAACCCATGTCTCCTGCATTGGCGGGTGGATTCTTTACCACTGAGCCACCAGGGAAGCCCCAAATATTCCGATACTGAAGTCAAAACAATAAAACCTAAAACCCAATAACTCGACAGCTATGTCTCAGTTCTAGGTTTACTCCTGACAAAGCCACCACCAACACGATGACCGACACTCTGTGGAAACAGAATCTAGGGGTTAAGGTGGTTAAGGTTTAAGGAAAACAAAGATAATGGTGACAAGTCCAAATTATTTCCCACTAAATGTGCTTTTCACAAGTTATTTTCAATTAAAAATAAAACTTCCTCTACAGTCTGAATAAATAAGCTACTTCACACCAACATTGTACAATTCGTCAATAATATATAGAAGTTCTTGTGGAGAATTTCATAAGCTTAAAATATTATTGAATTTATGTAGTTATAAGAGTTTGTCACTATCAATGCTCTCCAACAGTCGAATATAGCTAGTGTCATGGAAAAATTCACAACTTTTTTATTTTAAAAGAGAATTCTCATGCTTCAAAAGGTTGGGATCCATTTCTGTAGACAAAGGAAACTATTTGAGAGAAGATTTTTTTCTTATTTTTTCACTTCTGCCCTAGGAGTTTTGACCCTGAGATAAAGAGAACTTTAGAAACAAATGTCAGCTTTCTGGCTGGTGTGTGTGACGATTCCATGCTCTGTGCCCGGGCTTATTAGCCTTTCTGCTTGCATTTCTGCACTGAAGCAGCCAGCTTGAAGGGAATCCTCAGTGTTCTTAGAGCTGCCAATGGCCAGACCTGAACCCCTGAGGATGGAGAGGGTGTTCTTTGAATTCACAGATAACCCCACTGATTGTGTTCAACACAAGCAGAGAGCACCAGTGAGGAGCTTTGTGTGACCTGCTATCCTGGGAACACTTTGAATCTTTGCCTGATTTTGCCCCTCGGCCATCCTCAGAAGCAGCTGCCTCCTATTCCCTCGGTATGCTGCAAGGTGAATAAGTTCAGAGCGATCTCTCCTAGGCTGGGTTTCCTTTCCCTGTCCCAACTCCAGTTCACAAATGGGTCTCCACAGGGTGCTTTCTTTTCTACAATGTGTGCATGAGCCTGTGTGACTTCTTTGCCATTTGGTGCCGATTTAAACATCAAACACTGCACATTTGGCCACTTCCAGAAATAACGTTAGGCACTTCAGGTGGAGTAAGGGAGATGATATCGATGGGATTCACAGGGAACTAGTTAGAAAAGCACCACATTAAGACTTAAATCCTATTTCTGTTTTTATTGTTCATTATTCTTTTGTGTGACTTGGGGTACAGTACTGGAGTGGGGTGCCATTGCCTTCTCCCTAGACCCTCACAAAATGATTTAAATAACAAAAAAGTAACATAGGTAAATTAAAATAGATTAATAAATACATACTGACTAGTTGTTCTATTATCAATGTTGGATGAGGAGCTTAAAATCAAACTTAAAAAACATGAAAGGAGAGAATGTGAATGCAATAGAATTTCGAGGACAGGAGTCATTTGAGGGAAGAAAAACTTCTTTATGAGGATTGTCTGTAATCACACAGGCTTATGGATACAGAGAATATTTGACATTGGCTGAAAAGTTGCTTAATTACTCATTTCCTGACAAAAACAATTGCTTTGACATTTAGATCTTCATCCTAAAGACAAAACTAAAGATATTTTTAAAAATTACAATTAAGTGTGCCAGAAATTTTAGCTGCACTTGCTATTTCTCTATGCTTTCTCATTTTGCAACGATTTTATTTCCTGACTAACAACAAGAACCATTTCTGGATCATACTTGGAGAAAGAAAATTGCAAAAGCTAGTTTTTATGTGACAAGATTTTGTTCCTTTCATGAACCCCTTTTGATCCCATATCTACGTGAATTACACAATGATGATTCAAGGGGAAATGAATTGGCTTGATTAAAGAAACAGAAAATCTAAAATTCTCTCCTCTTCCATTTCAGAGTTGGACTGGGGGGACTTTGGTTCTTTTACAGATGGATTCACTTTACTCCTTTCATTTTCTTATTCTGAATGCACAGTGCAGCAGTTTCCACAGTGGACTGCATGGATCTTCTTACATTTTTTTTTGATGCTGGATGCATGAACATTTCATTACAGATGCCTACTCTGCTTGATTTAGTGCTTTGGTATATAGTTATCATGGTTTTAAAATAATTTCTATGACCACTGCCCTTCTTTGTATCTTCCCACCTGGTGTCTTATCTGGACTGCCCAAATTGATGTAATCTTAATTTAGCCCACAACTTTCATAATCAGGGAATACCTTGATGCTCTTAACATTCACCATTCACCCAAAGAGCATTCCATGCTCCCTTGGCACCAAGATCAGTAAGCCCTGTAGTTCCCGTAGTTTGATCCCTTGATGCCAAGTCTCTGATGTGGAAAACGTCAGCCTCCAGGGATAATGGTAATCAATTCCAAAGTACCAGGCGGCTGTTCTGTGTAGTGGATTTAATTCACATTGCATAGTAATGCTCATAAGATGAGGTCCCTGGGGATATGTTACGATGCAGGACTTTTCACAGAGGCTTATTGCTTTTTTCATCAATGTCTAAAGCTGCTTATGAATTCCACATGGATTCCTCTTTCCCTACAGGATAACATTTGCATAAAAAACAAACCACTGAATAAACAAGTCTTCCCCAGCTATCATTCCTTTTAACCCCCATACATGCAAAGTTGATGGATACGCGGTTCCATACAGTTTACATATTGTACTTACCTAAGCTCCTGGGTCTGGCTGCTGTGCTGTCTCACGAACTCAGGGTGTTTCTTCTGCCCAGAAAAAACTCGGGCCTTGAAAAAGACACTGAAGTGATAAGTAGCATGGCTTCCTCTTCTCAGTGTTGGGTAATAACTTTCTATACCTGCTCCAGATGGTGCCATGGCTTATCCAAACACTCTTAGGTGCTACTGGACGTGGCTCATTGTGGTTAAATGTTGTAGAAAGACATCAGCTTAAATGTTTTCTGTTTGTTTTCTTACTAATGCATGAATCCCACATGAAACAAACAGCTTCCACCGGGGTGTGATTTCTAAAGGAACCAAAAATGCTCTCCCCCAGAGTACTAACTCTGCTGGTTTATAAGACCAGAGGAACCGTAGGTAAACCACTGACATGACTTCGGAATCAGAGCTGCTGCTGCTTCTGCTAAGTCTCTTCAGTCGTGTTCGATTCTGTGCGACCCCATAGATGGCAGCCCACCAAGCTCCCCTGTCCCTGGGATCCTTCAGGCAAGAACACTGGAGTGAGTTGCCATTTCCTTCTCTAATGCATGAAAGTGAAAGTGAAGTTGCTCAGTCGTGTCCGATTTTTAGCAACCCCATGGACTGCAGCCTACCAGGCTCCTCCACCCATGGGATTTTCCAGGCAAGAGTACTGGAGTGGGGTGCCATTGCCTTTTCCGGAATCATAGCTACTTGGATTCAAATACCACTTAAATTATCTCCTGATCAGACATGGAAGTTTAGAAGGTTTTTAGATTTGTTCTTCTTATTTGACATAATAAATTTTAAAGTTTTAATTTTTTTTAATTTAAAAATTAAAAATGAAAAGCATGGCTGTTGTAACAAGTCTTAACCTTATAAATACTCAGGAAATAAATGACAGTGACTCAAATATCCCTTTTCATCTGGGACCCTGCTACAAACACACACATGGACATAGCCAGTAAAATCTGCATGCTGTCTATCCTTCTTGTGCTTCTAAACTTACACACACATAGGAAAAGTCATATGCAGGTATTTTCTTTATCTCTTCTTTTTTTTTTCCCTGACAAAAATGTACACATGTTATGATATCAACAAATCAACAAGGAGTGTACATACTCTTTTCCAACACATTATCTTCACTTAACATTCATATTCTTCCCAGGAACAGTTCTATTTTTAACAGTTATGAAATTTCACAAAATCTAGATGCTCTGTAATTTATTTGAATATAAATTATTTATGGAAAATCAGATTTTTCCCCTTTTAACCACAAAAAATGATCCTGAAACAAATGTTCTTATAGTTACATCCTTAAGTTCTGGAGTTTATTTTTCAGTATGGTAAAGTTTTCAAGGTACAAATGCTGAGCTCAAAAATGTGAACATGTTAATATTTTTGTTTATTGTCAGATCACCTGCCAAAACTTGGCAGTGATCTACATACCTATCAGCAAATTATGAGAGTCCATTTTTCCCACATGCTTGCCCATTTTAGCTGTTATCAATATTTTTTATTTTTACTAGTTTGATGGGTAAAAATAGTATCTTATTTATGTTTGAATTTACATTTCCAAAAGTCTAAAGTGTGTGATGATATTGTTCACAGAGAGGTCATATAGAGGTGCTCAATAAGTCAGAATGATTAGCAGGAAAGCATGTTTAGAGTTCAATTTTCTAGAGAGAGGAAACATACCTGCTCACACTCTTTTGTGAGTTCTGGATGAGAACTGGGCTCATGAAAGACAGATTACATAGAGTGGAGAAGCTCAGGAGAGAGATGTCACTGGGGCAAACCTGGGGGATATATATATTTTTTTATTCACAATATTTCAATCCTGCTGGAAACTTTAGATAAACTCACACCCTGGACTGTACTTTGGTCTTGCCCTCTGATCACAGGTTTGTCAGCCTGTTCAAACATATTTTCGATAAGTAATTTGACACCAGTGACCCAGGGTTGTGTTATGAATTTTGTATTACAAATCCAAATGTAGTAATTAAAAAATAAAATTAATTCATGTATTTCATATGCTTTCCCTGCTGATTTACTGTTTCATATGCAAAAGAAGTTGAAATAGTGTTTTCACATCCCAAGAATAAAAGCACTGCCTTTCTCAGAGCCCACAGAGAAAGGGCGCGCACTAATTAAGTCTCACAGCACATACCTTATCCTAAGCACATATGGATTTAGTTCAATAAGAAAAGATTATTTGTAGAATTCCAGCTCAGGGGTAAGATGAACTCTTTCAAAATATAATGAGAAATGCACACACTTTCATGTGAGATGTGTTAGCAGTAAAATATTGTGAAGTCCCAGATTTACATGGCAAATGACAATACAAACAGAAAAAATGTACTGTGCCCTTATTCAGCCAAGAGCATTTCTAATTTTATTTAAAAGTTACATTATCTAACCTTCACTATGACTTCATAAATTAGAGACATTCATTACACCCCATTTTATAGACAAGACGAGGGGAGGTTAAGTCAACTTCCCGAAGTTAACAGAATTGGTAAGTAGAAGATGCATGGTTTGAACACAAACGGTCTGAGTTTGGTCATATATTTCTTTGCCTGTTAACTGGAAAGAAAGCAAAACAGTTATTTTAACAGAGATAATTTAATATAAGGATTTGTTAACAAGTTGTTACTCAAAATGGTCAAAGGGGATATATCCCAGAGAAAGTAACCATAGGAAACAACTGTGAAGGGTAGGATCTTGGAGGAGAAACCCTGCAGAACTGGGATCCAGACCCTGGGAGAGGGTGTCAACTGACAAGGGCTGGTATTTCTTAGGGATCATGAGGCTGGTTTTGGAATATGAAGAAAACTGCAAGTAGAAATCCACTGCTGCTACCTGCCGTGAGAGTGAAGAATTGTTGCTGTGGTGAGACAGATAAATACAGGGATTGAGGGGAAAGTACAACTGTTTCCTGTCATCTTCAAGAGCTCCTATTGACAGAAACTAACAGGTCTCAAGTAAAATGTTGGAGATGAGGTTTTCAGAATTTCAGCCTCAGCATTGCAAACCTGAGTTTGAAGCTGAGAGACAAATGTTTACTATCCAGCAGGTTCTGCCCTTTCAACTACTTGACATCTTTTCAGATCATACTACACATATTTGGACTTCCATAGAATTGCAAAAATGTTATGCTCCCACCTAACTAGATACAACCTCTTTCTTACAAAAAAAAGACGCTCCAAGCTTCTACGTAAAATGTGGGGTAAACAAGATGTTTCTTAGTAGATAGATTTTTAAAGTTAATTAGCTAATTAATGTTTACATATATAACTGTTTCTCACATTTCTCAAGAATCAAAGTGTTGGCAGATCCAGTGTCTTGTGAGAGTCCACTCTGGCTTGTAGATGACCATCTTTGCTTTGTATTTTCATATAACAGAGAGCAGAGAGATGTGGCAAACTCTTGTGTCTCTTATAAAAGCACCAATCCCATTCATGGGGGATTTGCTAAAGTCTTTGCCTTCTAATATCATCACATTTAGATGTTAGGATTTCAACATCTGAATCTACCAGTAACACCAACTTCCTGTTCTTGTCTCACGGTTGATTGGCTAAGATCATGATTGATTAACAAAGATTATAACTCTTTCCTACATGATAGTATACATGCTTCAATGCCATTCTCCCAAATCATCCCACCCTCTCCCTCTCTCTCAGAGGCCAAAAGTCCATTCTATTTGTCTGTGTCTCTTCTGTTGTCTCACATACAGGGTCATCATTACTATCTTTCTAAATTCCATATGTATGTGTCAGTATGCTGTATTGATGTTTTTCTTTCTAGCTTACTTCACTCTGTATAATAGGCTCCAGTTTCATCCATCTCATTAGAACTGATTCAAATGTATTAATGCAGGATGCTTGGGGCTGGTGCACGAGGATGATCCAGAGAGATGTTGTGGGGTGGGAAGTGGGAGGGGGATTCAGGATTGGGAGCTCGTGTACACCTGTGGTGGATTCATGTCGATGTATGTCAAAGCCAATAGAGTATTGTAAAGTAAAATAAAGTTTAAAAAAATAAATAAAGTAATTATCCTGCAACTACCTGCTGCTAAGTCACTTCAGTCATGTCCAACTCTGTGCAACCCCACAGACAGCAGCCCACTAGGCTCCTCTGTCCCTGGGATTCTCTAGGTAAGAACACTGAAAGTGGGTTGCCATTTCCTTCTCCATGAAGCTACCTAACCATAGGCAAAAAACAATTCCTGTTAGATAACTGACTGTGACTTCCCAATCTACACAACAACTCTAACTGTAAGCCACCCCAAGGGCAACCTGTTTACCTCTCCTGGTAAAAATCCAAGGCAAAACCACTTGATTGAGATGCTCCAATCTTTGAAACTGAGATACTCTATGACAATAATCTTGATAAAATCAATCTGCTTACTTATCTGGGCATGGTGTTTGGCAATTATATATTTACTGATGTGCTTTCTTTTATAATATGTTTCTTCTGATAGCTCGTGTCTGTACTCTTTCACATACACTAGACTCTAAACTTTGTGAGGGAAAGAATCATGTTTTTATTTATTATGGTAACATCAATGCCTCTCACATGTCTAATTTAGGAGACATTTCACAAATGAATGAGTAAATGAAAGAATGTGAAAGCATTAAGTATCTTCAGGTAGTGACAAGACTTATATAGGGCAACTTTATTGAAATAATTGGCTAGGAGTGTATGCAACCATACATGGCCCCCGGGAAAAGAGACTATAGAGGTTAGACAGGTCGTTAAGGAATCATCTTGAAGACTTGGACTTTGGGTGAGGTCTTCTATCCCATCCCAACTGATAATCTAAAGGAAAGACTGTTTGGCCCAAGTCCAGGCCAGGAAGAATAGACTATAGCAGAACTATGCTGAGACATACTGTGCAGAAAAAACAACTCTAACACACAAGTTTATGAGTCAGATTATATTGGTAAGTGAGCAGCCTTGGTCTAATTTGGCTCAGGGCATACAATATAAAGACATCAGCCTTATATCTGAGCATAAATTGGGAAACATACATAGCTATAATGGAAAAGGATAAAATGGAAGAAAGAAAAAACCTAAGATGTAATACAAGAAATATAAACATTATGTTTTATCTATGAGTTTGGCAAAGCCTGGGAAAGATTGAGTGTTCAGGGAACCAGGCATTCTTACACATAACTTGTGGATGTGTTCATTCTTTCAACTTTTCTTGAGGTCAGTTGGCCATGTGTATTGGTAGCCTAAAATGTTCATTCGTTGAAACAATACAGTTTCTAGGAATGTGTCCCAAAAAGACATGCATACACAGATTCCTCTCTAAATAAAATAATTATAACTACATGTAATAAAAATAGAAGAATCACTATACATTTAATAATAATAGAAGAACTAACATATTCCTCATTTAGAGATGAAAGTATATTTATTAAATTTCTGTTCCTGCTATAACAATAAACTCCAAGTCCCAGAATGGATTAACAGACTGGAAAGCATTTTTTACTGACACGAAGTATGTATATTGGGGTTCCCAGGGGTGCTAGTGGTAAAGAACCCATCTGCCAGTTCAGGAAACCTAAGAGACATGGGTTCTATCCCTGGGTTGGGAAGATCTTCTGGAGGAGGGCATGGCAACCCACTCCAGTATTCTTGCCAAAAGAATCCCATGGACAGAGGAACCTGGCAGGCTACAGTCCATAGGGTTGCAAAGAGTTGGACATGACTGAAGCGACTTAGCATGCACACAAATATACACATTAGGTGAGGGAAGAGCTGGGAATTGTTTATGTACATACTTCATCAGGCAAAACTCAGTCATATGACACAATTTAGATGTAAGAAAGTAAGAAGGGTTGTTTCCATTTGGAACTCTACACAATAAAAAAAGAAGTACATGTTTTATAAAGAGTTAACTGTTTCTGCCATAAACAGATATTTATGCAACTATATAATTGTGATACCAAAGAATATTTAATAATATGTGAAAAATTAAAAGACGCTTACTCCTTGGAAGGAAAGTTATGACCAACCTAGACAGCATATTCAAAAGCAGTGACATTACTTTGCCAACGAAGGTCCGTCTAGTCAAGGCTATGGGTTTTCCAGTAGTCATGTATGGATGTGAGAGTTGGATATAAAGAAAGCTGAGCACAGAAGAATTAATGCTTTTGAGCTGTGGTGTTGGAGAAGACTCTTGAGAGTCCCTTGGACTGCAAGGAGATCCAACCAGTCCATCCTAAAGGAAATCAGTCCTGGGTGTTCATTGGAAAGACTGATGCTGATGCTGAAACTCCAATACTTTGGCCACATGATACGAAGAGCTGACTCATTGGAAAAGACCCTGATGCTGGGAAAGATTGAGGGCAGGAGGAGAAGGGGACAACAGAGGATGAGATGGATGTATGGCATCACCCACTCAATGGACATGTGTTTAGGTGGACTCTGGGAGTTGGTGATGGACAGGGAGGCCTGGTGTGGTGCAGTTCATGGGGTCGCAAAGAGATGGACACGACTGAGCGACTGAACTGAACTGAGCTGAGTACTATTCCAATTATACAAAAACACAGCAAACAAAAAATTGAACAAGTTTTTCTAGAAGTGATGGATGGGTGGGTGTGGAACTTAAAAAAATGAACCAAGATATTAACAGAGACTTTCTGTGGGTAATGGGACTGCAAGTAAATTTTTTCTCATTTTTCTCCCCATGATCTCTTTATTATCTTCAATGAACAATACTAAAATTATAATCAACTTGTGAAAATTTATAAGAGAAAAAAGGAGCAATTTGGTATACTCTCCATATTTTGTCAACTGTAATTGAAAATTTCAAAAATTTAGGTCATTTGTCTCTTGCTTTCCAAGTCTTTAATTGTAGATAGACATGATTAACAGATGGAAAACAGTTGGAGAATTATATGAGAAGACTTAATTGTGTTCATTTGTTTGTCTTAATATTTTGTAGCCTGTTTTTGAGAATGTAATGATCTGCCAAAACTATACTGAGAACATTGGTGTTTGAGCATAAACAGCTCTTACCTCCACAGTGTGTTAAAGTGATTGTGATTCAACACATATGATTTCTGGCTATCATAAGTGTAAGACCCCTTAGCCTTCTCCACAGAGCTATGAGGCCCACACCCAGAGTTCTCACTACATACACAGCATCCCTTTCTAGCACAATTTGATGGACTTTCTATAATTTAAAATCATATCTATAACTTCAAGTCAGCAACTACAAATGATTAGTTGCTGAGCCATGTCTGACTCTTTGGGACCCCATGGACTGTAACCTGCCAGATTCCTCTGTCCATGGGATTTCCCAGGCAAGAATACTGGCCTGAGTTGCCCTTTCCTTCTCCAGGGAATCTTTATGTCCCTGGGATTGTACCCATGTCTCCTGTTGGCACACAGCTTCTTTACCACTGAGCCACTTGGGAAGCCCCTTCAAGTCAGCAAAGTACAAGCTGAAGTCTATCACTCTGCTCTTTTCCAGTTTTCTTTGAAAAATTTCCCTGGTTAACAATCTGGGGAGTATGTCTGAGAAAGTGATTGATGTTGGTGCAGCAAGGATTTTTGTGTAAATTTTATTTTCTGTGGTCATTACATATTTGGGCGAATTATTTTCACTTACAGAAAATTAAAATTAATATTGAGTAGTCTTTGTGATGGTTCTACTTACTGCTGCTCTGTTTTCTTTCTGTTAAGTGAATTTGACTCTTTTTCAAAGTTTGTAGCAGTACATCATGACTTTCATTCTATATTATATGATAATATTCTTTTTGTTCTTGAAGATATTAAAGAAAACATTTGTTTTGAGATAAAGAGTTAGAGATGTGAAATCTAATCACAATGAATGATTAAACATTTTTTCTATTGACATCTAGTCTCTAATAGAATTGTCTTATTAATGATCGACTTGTGTAGTTTTAAATATGCAAAGAAGTGTATATTAAGTAAAAAAAGACTTTCTTCTATTTTATTTCCTTTTATTTCTTTTTATATGAAACTTCCATTTTGAATATTAAAGTATTTGAAATGAAAAAGTCAAAATTAAACATCCAAGGTCTCCCTTACAACCTCTAATAAGCCAGATAGTGTTTGATCAATATAGTAATTACTCTTCTAAATAGACTATTTGGAGAAGGCGATGGCACCCCACTCCAGTACTCTTGCCTGGAAAATCCCATGGATGGAGGAGCTTGGTGGGCTGCAGTCCATGGGGTCGCTAAGAGTCGGAAACGACTGAGAGACTTCTCTTTCACTTTTCACTTTCATGCATTAGAGAAGGAAATGGCAACCCACTCCAATGTTCTTGCCTGGAGAATCCCAGGGACAGGGGAGCCTCGTCGGCTGCCGTCTTTGGGGTCGCAGAGTCGGACACGAGTGAAGTGACTTAGCAGCAGCAGCAGCAGTGTTTGATCAATATAGTTATTACACTTCTAAATAGACTCTATTAGTAGATGGGTGATATTTATAATCCCAATGTTATCAGATACTAAGATACTGTGACACAAGGCATAAATACATCAGTTTATTTTATTATACTTTTATTCAGTTTTCAAACCTGTGTTTTAGAGAAGCCAGATATAAAGCAAACACAGAGTTGATTTTTTACATTTCTTATCTAAATATTGGCAACATGCACATAAAGTCAGTATGATTTATGTTTAAGAAAAATTCAATTTTTTTGCATCATTAACATACTAATATGAAAGTGTAAGGTTATAAACTTTCTGGAGAAGGCATTTATCTTAATTGTTTGAAGCTGCTAGCCTCTTATCCTGGATATTCCAATGTTTAAAGCACACATAACTATACCCCAAGTGACTCCAACTTAGTGTGTATGCAAGTATATGTGTGTGTTGGTGAAGAGGTTATCTGTGGTGTGTATATATACAAAATATCCTATATATACAAATCTATTTATCTATCCATTGGTCTATGTGTATATGTGTGTACATGCATGCATGCTCAGTCCTATCTGACTCTTTGTGACCCCATGAACTGTAGCCCACCAGGCTCCTCTGTCCATGGAATTTTTCAGGCAAGAATACTGGAGCAAATTCCCATTTCCTTCTCCAGGGGATCTTACCGACTCAGGGATTAAACTCGCGTCTCTTGCATCTTCTGCCTTGCATTGGTTGGCAGATTGTTTACCAATAGTGCCACTTGGGAAGCCCATAAATGTGTGTATATAAATACTAAATATGTGACATATTTAAATATAGTGTAGTATACTAAAACATCATATATGCAGTTCATGGTGTCGCAAAGATTTGGACATGATTTGGCCACTGAACAACAATATTATAATATAATGAAAATTTATGATGTAATAAACTCTCAGCCCTGAAAAACTTCATTCTCTTTAAATTCTCCCAGAAAGTTATGAAAATTCTCCAAGGAATGTCTCCTATGTGTTCCATGGGCCAGTTACCTTGGCGATTCCATGGCATAAATAGTATTTCCCTTCTCTTGCCCTGGCTTATGTGATGGCATCTACCAAAGCTACAGAACCTAATGCAACAGTTATGATTAGTACTTGCAAAAGTACTGCTATGGCTTCTTGTCTTCCAAGTACCACACCAGCTGCTTTTGATGCTCACCCATTTCTAGAGCAAAGCTCTGTATTCTCCGTGTCAAAGGTGCAACAAGTACACATTCTCCCAATGTAGCTTGTCCAGTTAGGCATCTCTGTGGAAGGTTTTGGCACAAGTTCTTTCTGAAACAGTTCTTTTTATATTTCATTGTTCTTAGCTAAATATTTGATCTCAGGCATGCATCTTAGATTTGGGCCAGTAGATGACTGAAAGGACCAGCACTGCTTACTGCTTCACTCTGCTGCAGGTGCATGGTACTTAGACCATGTTTGTAAACTTGATCTCTTCTTCCCTCATAGAAAAGGTTTTTCTCAAGAATTTTATCTTCTGTTATATAACTATAGCCCTGAAAGACTTAGCTTATAAGTATCCTAAACACATACAGAGACAGACAGAGAAAGATAAATATTGTATTCTAATGCATATATATGGAAACTAGAAAAATGTACTGAAGAATTTATTTACAGGGCAACAATGGAGAAGCAGACATAGAGAATAGACTTATGGACATGGGGAGAGGGGAGGAGAGGGTGAGATGTAGGGAAAGAGTAACATGGAAACTTACATTACCATATGTAAAATAGATAGCCATTGGGAATTCTCTGTATGGTTCAGGAAACTCAAACAGGGGCTCTGTATCAAACTAGAGGAGTGGGATACAGAGGGAGATGGGAGGGAGGTTCAAAAGGGAAGGGATATATGTATACCTATGACTGATTCATGCTGAGGTTTGACAGGAAACAGCAAAATTCTGTAAAGCAATCCTTCAATAAAAAATAAATACATTTTAAAAAGAATGATAATAATAATAATAAAAAGCTGAAACCTAATATGGAAAAACTTTAACCTCAAGCTGGGATCTTGTTGAAAGTAACTGACACAGTCTCTCTAAAAGAGACATCGCTAACCAAAACAAGTAAAAAACTTCAGATGAAGAGAGTGTTTACTATTGCCATAAAGAATACTTGTAGGATGCTTTAACATAGCTAGGTAGACCATTTGATACCTGTACTTCAAAAGGGGAGGGGACTCTGACAGTTTTCAAAAATGAAAAATACTCATAGGGTTAACTCAGATAACAATAGTAGCATAGTAACTATCATCAGATCCTGAAAGTGTCCATAAGAAGAATAGGGTCTGGGCACTCAGCTGAACCACAAATTTATCAGGAACTTTGAGATATTATCTAATCACCTCAAATCCACATCATCCTGGAAGTTCAGTGTAATTAGAAAGATGATAGAGTGACATATGACTAAGGATTCAAAACAATAACAACAATACTTATGGACTTCATAGATAAATACTACTTAAAATTCTTGCAGCAAGAGAAGTCCTGACCTGTGCTTGAGAGCCTTGTACTGTTATGCATGTGCCTGCTTCAATCTTTAGTAACACCTCCCTCCAGCCATATAATCCTGCAGTATAGTCAGAGAAGTTCAGGATGAATAAACTCTGGCAGGATGAAGGATTCAAGGTGACTAGGGAATTATTAGTGTTGTTATGGAGTTCTGAGAAGGATAGAGGCTGGTGCAGACTGCCTGGCATGCTTTCTTTTGTCTGACTTTTTGCGACCCTATGGACTGTAGCCCTTCAAGCTCCTTGTTCATTGGAATTCTTCAGGCAAGAGTACTGGAGTGGGTAGTCATTCCCTTCTCCAAAGGATCTTCTGAACTCAGGGACTGAACTGAGGTCTCCTGCATTGCAGGCAGATTCTTTACCATATGAGCCTCCAGGAAAGACCCTTTCTGTGAGTTAAGAAAGCTCATATAGCTTTAATAGAGATAAAGATGGGTATTTTAAAATGATATCTGTAAATCCTAAAGAAAACATAACAATATTGAATTGGCATATATATATAAATAAAGTTATAAATTATACAAAACAGAGGAGATCAAAAATAAAAGGGAAAATGGGTAAATCCTCCACCATAGTGGGACACTTTTACATACTTTAGAGAAACTCATAGAACTGGTTGACAAAAAGAAATTCTTAAGGGTAAAGAAGATATAAATAACACAATAAATGAAACTTGACTTAATCAAAATATGTTGAATGATATAACCAGTAACTGGAAAAATATTTCAGATATTTGAAGTACATATGAAATATTTACAATATGGATTACAAAATTGACTATTGGTTAATCCATTAAGTAAGCCACAACAAAATTGAATAATTGAAAGAATTTAGAGTTTAGGATTTCAATCTACCCCATTAAAATTAAAGTAGAAATCTATAACCANGGTGCAGGGAGACAGCAGCCAGCAGAAAAGGAACTGTCACACTTATGGACAGCTGCAAGTCAAGTGAAACACAGATAATTTGCCTTTAGGGACTAACATGTGGAAGATTAGGAGAGAGTCTAAAAATTACCATCGCCCTCCCTCCACCTGCACTCAAAAAATTAGGAGCTGTAAGTAGAGCTGAGGGTTGAGGGCTATGGCAGCTCAGACGTAAAAAAAATAAGGAAAAAAAATTTGAAATGAAAGATTATGAAGCTGTGACATGTAAAAATTTGCAAACTATAACAAAAACCAAAGCTAATAGGGAAATTCCTATACTTAGATGCATGTTAGAAAAACAGAGTTGCTGAATAATTGTAACTATCTCTCCAAAGATATTAAAAAAAGAGAAAATTTGAAAAGTAAAAGAAAACAAATAATATTGATAAGGATAAATCAGTGAAGAAGAAATCTGTAATACAGGCAATCCGCAAAGCCCCAAGCTGATTTTTTTTTAAAAAAAAGAGTTGATAAACCCTTGATAACATCAGTCACTGAAAAAAGAGTAAAAGAGTATGAGTGAAGGTACAAACAGCAAATACCAGGAATAAAGACTGGTGTGTTGAAACAGATCCACTAAACATTAAATAGTTAATGTTATATTATCAACAACTGTTGTGTCAATAAAATTTAGAAAAAAGCCCAACTTATCAAATTTGACACAGAAGAAAATCTTAATTATTTACTATCTAGTGAATAAGTAGAATCCAAAATTTAAAAATCTTCCCATTTAAAACAAACCATCAAATAAGGCAAACAGAATACCTGGTACAGCTGATTGCCACTGTGACTTCTTCCTAATATCACAGGAGAACAGGAAAATTACACAAAGTCTCCTTTTACATACAAATATTTATTTACTAGGTCATGGTTTTGAAGGGCATTACAGGAAGAGGAAACCATGTCACTGTTACCATTAATGTAAAAAATTTTTGCCTCAAACTGTAGCCAATAGAATCCAGTGATATAGAGGAAAAGTAAATAATGACAGTAAAGTTGAATTTATATCAGGTCTGAAATATAATATTGAAAAATATAATCAACGTAGCCCATCACAATAATAGAATAAAACATAAAATGATCATCTCAAAAGATTATATTTGCAAGAACTCAAAATATTTGCAAGAACTCAACATCTATTTAAAATTTAAAGAAAAAAAGAATTCTTGAACAACTATTAATAAGGGACTCTCTTTTCCTTAGACTCTAAAAAAGAACATAAAGATTCATAATGGTCAGGTGTTCAGTTAGAAAAATGAGAAAAATATGCTATCTATAACAACTTGTACTCAATATTTCACTTAATCTCCCAGCCAGTTAGAAGAAGATAGAAAAAGAAAAGGAAAGCATATTGCATTGGCAAAGAAGAAATAAACTGCTATTATTTGTGGACAATTATATCATACATGGAAAATTCCCAAAGGAGCTACACATAAACTATTAACACTAATGAGAGAATTTATCAAATTTGCTAGATATAATATTAATGTTTAGAAATCAAGTATGTAACTAAATACCATCAACAACACTCTGAGAATTCTATTTGAATGATACTATTTACAGTAGAATGAAAATTCAAATACCCAAGATAAAATAGGTACAAGACTTCAGTACAGTAAACTATAAAATATAGTTGAAAGAAAAAAATTTAAAAAATACATCTACATTAAAAATTCACATCTACATTTTATGTTATAGGTTAGGAGAATCAGTAATGAAAGGATGTCAATTATTTCCAAATTGATTGTCTAAAAACTTTAAAAATATTAAAATGCAAAATGAAATGCACAAGGCAGCAGAATGGAAAAAAGCAAACCTGATAATTAAATATGGGAAGACTTATTTCCCCATATATTATAAAAATATGGTATTTAAAGAGTGTAGTATCAACAGTGTTCTGCGCTTAGTTGCTTAGTTGTGACGGGTTCTTTGCGACCCCATGGACTGTAGCCCGCCGGGCTCCTCTGTCCATGAGGAGTCTGCAGGCAAGAATACTGGAGTGTGCTGCCATGACCTCTGCCAGGCGATCTTCCCAACCCAGAGACTGAACCCAGGTCTCCTGCATTGCAGGAGGATTCTTTACTGTGTGAGCCACCAGGGTAGCCCATATCAGCACTAGAATGATAAAACAGATCTGTGGAAGTGTGTTCAGTTTAATGAAATGCTTGGATTTATGCCACAGGTATCACTGAGAAGCAATGACAGGAAGGATAATCTTTTGAATAAATGGTGCTGGGCCAATTGGCTATCCATAGTAGACATGAATCTGATCTAATACACAAAAACCATTCTAGAAGTATTGTTGATCTAAACTTTAATGAGAGCAATACAGCTACCAGAAGTTAATTCAGAAAAGTATCACCATGATTTGGGGAAAGGGAATGCTGTCCTAAATAGGACACTATACACACTAACCATGAAGTAAACAATTGATAAATTTGGCTTTTAAATTTATTTTGTTAATAGACCCAAGAAAGAAAGTAAACATACAGCCACAGACCTGGAGAAAACACTTTCAAATAATGTCACTATCAAAGTGATCTAGAATGCCTAAAAAACTTATACAGATCTGTAAGTCAGAGGGAACAAAACAACTGAAATAATTTTCAAGTGAGATGAAAATATGCTTTCAAAATGGTATTATCCAAGAAGCTAATAAACATAAACAAAGGTGCAGGGATATTCCGATGAAAACCTAAATGGGGCTACACACCAAAACTTTCAAACTAAAAGTTAAAATAGCAAATTTTTCCATAAATGTAGGCTAACTGGTTCTCTCCTGTTCTATTATGTCAGCTCAGATGTTACAAATACTTGAAAAAAGCTGCTTGTTATTATCTATTAAAGTTGAACACATACATGCTTTCCCCCCCTAATTTCACTCCCACTCTTACCCCTCCAAAATATACATGTATATGCAACAAATAAATGTGTTAAATTTTTAATAATTCATAATAGCAAGTACTATGAAAAATTGCCATCAACATTAGAATGGATACATATATTATTTTTAAATTTCATACAATATAACACTATACAGCAGACATAATGAATTGCCACACGAAAGAAGAATAAATCTCACAAATGTAATATTGTGTGAAGAAGCCAGACACAAAACAAATTATATGATTCAATGTAAATGAACCTCAAAAAAACCCAGAAATGTTAACCAGAAATGTGGTTACACAAGCAAAGTTAGTAGATGAAAAGGAGGAAGAGACAAAGAATGGGGGAGAACACCAACTGGAGACTTCCAGGTGGTGGTGATGCTCTTACTCTTGACTTAGGTGATGATCATACTAGTAGATTTGCTCTGTGAATGTCCACAGAGTTGTATTCCTAAACTCATTCCATTCTCTTCTGTATATTTTATTAAAAATTGTATAAGTGCATGTCTTCTTCAACTGGATGATGCATGTTATTAAGGCTACATCTTGGTATCACCCAGATTCACCTCGTCTCCTGCACCATGGGACATAGCATTATAGCTGATAGTCAACTTGTCAACTTCTGGAGATGGAGAACATGTGTCCCATCAGCATAAACCTCTTGGACTGGGGAATCTCTCATCCAAAATATTAATATATGTGTGGATG
The DNA here is from genome assembly GCA_006410875.1 of Neotragus pygmaeus. NCBI lineage: Eukaryota > Metazoa > Chordata > Mammalia > Artiodactyla > Bovidae > Neotragus > Neotragus pygmaeus. The sequence goes on along the minus strand of SJYV01028392.1, from coordinate 1,156,620 downwards.
TATGCTCAGTCGTGCCCAGTTCTTTGCAACCTCATGAACTATAGACAGCCAGGCTTCTCTGTCCATGGGATTTCCCAGGCAAGAATACTTGAGTAGGTTGCCATTTCCTCCTCCAGGGGATCTTCCTGACCCAAGAATCTAACCCATGTCTTCTGTGTCCCCAGCATTGTAGGTGGGTTTTTTTCCACTGAGATACAATGGAAACCTCAAATATTAATACCTTCCTCTATTCCTTATTTCTGAATACAGGTTGAGAGTTCCCAGTTTCATTCTTAACCAATTTCTTTTCCCAAAAACTTTACAGTGGGGATTATATTCTTTCTGGCATGATTTACTTTACTTTAAATTTATTTACCCTTTCACTCCCAACTCATTTTCTGACATTATGATATAGTTCAGTTAAATAAGCAAACCTTTTTTGTCGGACAGCTCTGGTTTCAAATCTCACCTGTGTATTTTCCTAACTACATGATTAAGAGCAACTTACTTAAACTCCTTGAGCCTCAAGTTTCCAGTTTCAAATAATAACGCTTATTCAGTAATTTATAGTAAGGAATAGAGTAAAATACCCTATAAACAATGCTTTGTATTGAATTTTTCTCATAGAATGCTAACTCCATTACCCTCAAAAATTATTTCTTGAATCAAAGTGGCCAGTGAGAAAAATCCTTTATGTAACAGAAGAATAATGTCGTTTTTTGCAAAATTATGGAATATTTAGAGGACATTGGTATTTTTAGGGTGAAAAATGTAGAATAAATCAAGCTCATTAATTTTTCATATATTCTCTAAAATTATTTTCCATAATCTCTTGCCTGTCAAATAATAAGGTTCATGGAAAAACTTCACAATAAATTTCAATAGGAAACAAAACTTACTGAAAATATTATTAGCTCTTTAATGGGACTCCAGTATCAGTATTTATGTTAGAATTTTTAAAAATGTGGCTTGAATTTCCTTAAAATCTAAAATAAAAGAAGAAAAGAGATCCTTTCCTTAACCTGATTAAACCTTTACATGTTAGTTAAGTTCTCCCCCCACCCCTACAAATGTCTGTGATACAAAGAAAGGAGTGAAAACACACATAATGTTTGCCTGTGGTCATAAATGGCATGATGCCCTTTGTCCTCAAGCCACCAGCCAAAGCAAATAAAAAAAGCTTGGTATTCAGTTAAAGGATCAAGGAAGCGTCTCTCACTCTAGTGAGGCCATGAGAGAGTGTGATTTCTGAAAGAGGTAAAGAAATGAAGCAGCATTTTAAACTATCACAGGTACCATGAATGTTTGTAAGATTGACTAGTATATGACTAGCCACAGACTTTAAAAAATTCATTCATTTTTTTACTCATTAATGCTGTTCACAACTAAACAAATACTTAAGGGATGTTATGTACTTCTGGGTAGTCAGTATATGACTGACCCTGGTTGTGAAAACTAAATTAGAGTCACTACTTCATTTAGTCATTCACTGAATAGAAATCATTCCTCTCTGCTCAGTGTTGTGTGTCAGCCTGGATGAGAGGGGAATTTGGGGAAGAACGATGTGCATAGATATGGCTGAGTTGCTCTACTATGCACCTGAAACTGTCATAACATTGTTAATCCTCTATACAACAATATAAAGTAAAAATGCTAAAAAAATTAAAATGTAAAAATCATTCCTGAGCCTCTGTAATATGTCACATTATTTTGCAAGTGCCTTTCAAAATTTGTCTTGAACCCAGCAGTTCTCAATAGTAGAAAAAATATTTCAGTGACCCAGATATGTGATTTGCAAGTGATTTCTGTTAGAAAGCTCACCAGAATTCTATTAGGAGTAAAATTAAGCATCTTTTTGAGCATGTTTTCTGAGATCGTTTATAATATGTGGTCTATGAGATTGAGAGGATTTCTTTTTAAGGAATGTTGGGCTAAAATTTTAATGGTAATATCCTTTGCTAGATGTTACCAACTGTTGGCATAGTGATCAAATTTAGCCACTGGTGATCTTTGTTTCCCCAGAACAGTGGTTAAACATCCTTGCATTTGAAGTTCTTTAAGTGAGTCGTGTATCTACTCATTCAGCACAGTGCTTATTATTTTTATTTCGAGGACTTAGCTTTTCTGAACATTTGCTTACTTTTCACGACTCTAAACTACTTGATTATTTAAAATTTTCTCTATCAATTATAACCCTGGAGCACTAATTACCATTATTTCATATATTTGAGCTGCTTCAAAACTAATGAGAAAGGTTTCTAGTAGGTTCCCTAGCTCTAACAGATGATGTGAGATAGCTATTCTTTCACACATATAACCAGAAACATGTAACATTTGTGCTCCAGATATGAAATTGGAACCAAGTAAGTGATTCATGGGGTCACAAAGAGTCGGACATGACTGAGCAACTGAACTGAATTGAACTGAACTGAAGCCATAAAATGAGGAGGGCCTGTCAACTCATTCCAGTATTCTTGTCTGGATAATCCCATGGATAGAGAATTCTGGCAGGCTGCAGTCTACAGGGGTGGCAAAGAATTGGACATTATTGAAGTGACTTATCATGCATGCACACAAGCCATCAAAACCTTGATACAAGAGTTGAAAATACAAAGGAAAATAAATCATTTTTTGTCCTCAATGAGCCCACTTTCTAGTAATTAACACAACATTTCTGAGAGAGCAGGATAGGTCTTCCATGTGGATATGATGATATCTGAACTGAGACCTCACGGCAAATCTTCGTAACGAACAAGGAAGAAATGAGTATTCCAGGTATGGGGAAATATATATGTCAACAATCACACACATGGCTTCTTCAGTAAAATGCAGATACATTTGAGCCTCTGAGACAAGATGAGGAAGGGTCTTCTCTGTCATACTAAAGCATGCTTTTCCAACCTGCTGTCCACCCACCCATCAGTCATCTTTTCTGTTTTTCAATTTTTTAATTTTATTTTTTACTTTGTTTTACTTTACAATACTCTATTGGTCCAGACAGTTCTCATCTTTAATTGCCATTCTATTCAGTCTTTTTTTTTTTCTCTTTCTTTCTTTCCTTCCTTTCTTCCTTGTTTCTTTCCTTTGAGTCTTATGCCACTTTTATGCCCTTCTTTCATATTTAGTTTTGTTTGGAAGGAGGCAATATGCATGAATAAAATCTTGATTTTCCCAGTTGCTACTTTAAAGCTAGGTTTGGTCATGAGACCTTCATTCTAGCAGGTGAAGTGTAAGTGAAAAGTTGAAATCCTGGTTAAGGCTGTTAGGAAAACTATTGCATTTCAGATAAGGAGAGCTAGAATGAGACTCAGATCTCTTTCTCCTTTACTTTTTGCTTGTGCACTTCCTCCTGCCTATAATATAGACAGACTGTCATTGCTGCCATCCTGAGGCCAAACAGTAAGGGTGATGGGGCAGGAAAAAGATTAGAAGATATGTAAGTTTCATTATAGTAACATCACACCATCCCTGAACTACTTTTTGAAACTAACACATCATTCCTGAACTATTTCTTAGGAGGCCTTTGTCTTTGTGAGGGAAAAATAAACTTTCTACTTGTTTAGATCATATTTTATCCTTTTTTTTTGTTTCTGGCAGTTAGATACAGCCTTGACTGGTAAAAGTCATCCGTTCTTCCATATAATATGCTTAGAATTGTGATAATTTCAGTTGTGGGAGATGATGTAAAGATAATACAGATGTCTCTGATTCTCTTTAAAGTATGTTCAGTGAGAGAAACTTTTGCCTTCAAAATAAATAACGGTTGTCTGTGAGCCAGTTATCTAAGTACTTGAAAACATCCACTAACCTTGCACAGAAGGTTATAGCGAGTCATCTACACATTTACATTTTCCACTTATGTAACATTTCTCATAAAAATCCTTTGCTTAAGGAAAGAACCTGGACATACTGAGATGTCCTTCTCCATCATGAGCCAGCAGTGACCTTGCTTACAAATATAACACAACTAAAACTCCAATCCTTACCTAAGTAACAATCGCTATATTGAGAAACTTAGAAGGGGACAACGATGAGATGGCTGGATGGCATCACTGACTCGATGGACATGAGTCTGAGTGAACTCCAGGAGTTGGTGATGGACAGGGAGGCCTGGTGTGCTGCGATTCATGGGGTCACAAAGAGTCAGACATGACTGAGCGACTGAACTGAACTGAACTGATATAAGATATGTTCACTTAGATATTTAACTTTCCCTTGTGTTACAAAAAAGAATATAACCAAAAAAGGATGCAGATTGCTTCTGGGATATGAGGGGTGGTGACTGAAGAAGAACATCACAAGGTGAGCAGTGGATTGACAAGACCAGTAGGACATCCCAAAGGGGTAAGGCTGCAGAACATATGCATTTTCAGCAAGACTATGTTTTTTCTCTGAAGTATGAAAGAAGATGTTTTGAGCATGTTCTTGAATATACATTAATTTTGATATGGAATGGAAAAAAATGACTGGCCTTTCTCTCCAGGTAAATCTCAGCTTTTTATTCTTTTTCCTCTCAAGAACTAGTAGAACGTCTATTCAATGACTTCTAAGTAGAAGTAATAGTTGGCAAATTTTTTCCTTTACTAAGTTGAAAGGAAAATTTTCACCATCTATAACCAATCTAAGGAGCACCCAGCCTTCCTGGCATGTGTCTGAGACACATTAACACAGCTGGGCCTTGTTGATGGCCCGACTGAATCATGTATCTCAATCTCCCCAGTAGGGAAAGCCAACTCCGGCTTGAGCAACTAAGCATGTTTACAAGGTTGAAACATTCTTATTTTCTCCACTGGGAATGAACATTTTCAGGCAACTGTGATCTGATTTAAAAAAAAATAAAGTTTTAAAAATAGAAATGAAGACATAAGGGAACTTATTTTTTTCTTTCTTTCCATTATATACTATTTTCCCTTTTCAGTTCAGTTTCGGTTCAGTTGCTCAGTCGTATCTCACTCTTTGTGATCCCCATGGACCACAGCATGCCAGGCCTCCTTGTCCATCACCAATTCTCGAAGTTTACTCAAACTCATGTCCATTGAGTTGGTGATGCCATACAACCATTTTATCCTCTGTCATCCCCTTCTCCTCCTGCCCGCAGTCTTTCCCAGCATCAGGGTCTTTTCAAATGAATCAGTTCTTCTCATCAGTTGGCTAAAGTATTGGAGTTTCAGCTTCAACATCAGTCCTTTCAATGAACAGTCAGGATTGACCTCCTTTAGGATGGACTGGTTGGATCTCCTTGCAGTCCAAGGGACTCTCAAGAGTCTTCTCCAACACCACAGTTCAAAACCAACAATTCTTCGGCACTCAGCTTTCTTTGTAGTCCAACTCTCACATCCATACATGACTACTGGAAAAATCATAGCCTTGACTAGATGGACCTTTGTTGGCAAAGTAATGTCTCTGCTTTTGAATATGCTGTCTAGGTTGGTCATAACTTTCCTTCCAAGGAATGAGCATCTTTTAATTTCATGGCTATAGTCACTATCTGCAGTGATTTTGGAGACCCACCACCCCAAATAAAATCTGCCACTCTTTCCACTGTCTCCACATCTATTTGCCATGAAGTGATGAAACCAGATGCCATGATCTTAGTTTTCTGAATATTGAACTTTACGCCAACTTTTTCACTCTCCTCTCTCACTTTCATAAAGAGGCTCTTTAGTTCTCCACTTTATGCCATAAGGGTGGTGTCATCTGCATGTCTGAAGTCATTGATATTTCTTCCAGCAATCTTGATTCCAGCTTGTGCTTCATCCAGACCAGCTTTTTCTGTTAACTCTAAGTTGAGACAATCTCAGCTTGAGAAACTGATTGAAAAATCCCATGTGTTTATAATTTCCTTAAAGATCAGTCTGTGTTCAAGACACACCACTGAGCTGTGGGAGTTTAACAATGAAATGCCTGTTTGTTTTTTAATTTTTACTTTATTTTGCTTTACAATACTGTATTGGTTTTGCCATACATTGACATGAATCAGNAAAAAAAAAAACTGTAAGAAAGGCTAACACAATGAGATTAAACAACACGTTACTAAATAACGGGTTACTGAAGAAATCAAAAGGGAAATCAAAAAATTTCTATAACAAATGACGATGAAAACATGACAACTCAAAACTAGGTATGTAGCAAAAGCAGTCCTAACAAGTAAGTTTATAGCAATACAATCCTACCTCAAAAAACAAGAAAAACATCAAATAGACAGCCTAAACTTACACCTAAAACAACTGGAAAAAGAAGAACAACAACAAAAAGTTAGTTGAAGGAAAGAAATCAAAGATCTGAGCAGAAATAAATGAAAAAGAAATGATAAAAACAATAGTAAAGATTAATAAAACTAAACACTGGTTCTTTGAGAAGATTAACAAAATTGACAAACCTTTAGCCAGACTAATCAAGAAAAAAGGAGGGAAGAATGAAATAAACAAAAACTAGAAATGAAAAACGAGAGGTTACAACAGACAATGCAGAAATACAAAGGATTATAACAGACTATTGTGAACAACTATATGGCAATAAAATGGATAACCTGGATGAAATGGACAGACTCTTAGAAAAATTCAATCTTCTGAGACTGAGCCAGGAAGAAATAGAAATTATGAAGAACCCATTACAAGCACTGAAATTGAAGCTGTGATCAAAAATCTCCCAAAAAACAAAACCCCAGGATCAGATGGCTTCACAGGAGAATTCTATCAAACATTTAGAGAAGAGCTAATACCTATCCTAAAACTGTTTCAAGAAATTCCAGAGGAAGGAACGCTTCCAAACTCATTCTATGAGGCCACCATCACCCTGATACCTAAGTCAGACAAAGACAACACAAAAAAAGAAAACTACAGGCTGATATCAGTGATGAACATAGATGCAAAAACCCTCAAAAATTTTAGCAAACAGAATTCAGCAATGTATTAAAAAGCTCATACACCATGATCAAGTTGGGTTTATTTCAGGGATTCAAGGATTCATCAATACAGAAATCAATCAATGTGATACACCATATTAACAAATTGAAAGGGTAAAAAGCATATGATAATCTCAATAAATGCACAAAAAGCCTTTGACAAAATTCAGCACCCATTTATGTTTAAAACTTTTCAAAAAATGGACATAGAAGTAACCTACTTCAACATAGTAAAGGTCACATATGAGAAGTCTACAGCAAATATTATCTTCAATGGTGAAAAATTGACAGCATTCACTCTAAGATCAGGAACAAGACAAGGGTGTCAACATTCAGCACTATTATTCTACACAGTTCTGGAAGTCCTAGCTACAGAAATCAGAGAAGAAAAAGAAATAAAAGAAATCCAGATCAGAAAAGAAGTAAAGTTCTCACTTTTTGCAGATGACATGATACAGTACATAGAAAACCCTAAAGATAGTATCAGAAAATTACTAGAGCTAATCAGTGAATTTAGAAAAGGTTCTGGATACAAAATCAATAAACACAAATCACTTGCATTTCTATATACTAACAATGAAAAATCAGAAAGAGATACTAAGGAATCAATCCCATTCACCATTGCAACAAAAAGAATTAAATATCTAGGAATAAACTTACCTAAGGAGACAAAAGAATTGTACACAGACAGTTTTAAGACAGTGATTAAAGAAATCAGTTGAAGACAGCCTCTTTAATAAATGGTAAGAGAATGTACATGTAAAAGAATAAAATTAGAACATTTTCTTACAAACACCACACACAAAGATAAACTTAAAATGGATTAAANTTGTACACAGACAGTTTTAAGACAGTGATTAAAGAAATCAGTTGAAGACAGCCTCTTTAATAAATGGTAAGAGAATGTACATGTAAAAGAATAAAATTAGAACATTTTCTTACAAACACCACACACAAAGATAAACTTAAAATGGATTAAAGATCTAAATGTAACACCAGAAACTATAAAACTCTTAGAGGAAAGCATAGGCAGAACACTCAATGACATAAATCAAAGTAAGATCCTTTGTGATCCACCTCTTAGAGTAACAGAAATAAAAACAAAAGCAAAAAAGTGGGACCTGATTAAACTTAAAAGTTTTTGCAGAGCAAAGGAAACTACAAGCAAGATGAAAAGAGAACCCTCAGAGTGGGAGAAAATAATAGCAAATGAAACAAATGACAAAGGATTAATCTCCAAAATATACAAGCAGCTCATACAACTCAATGCCAGAAAAACAAACAATCACAAAGTAGGAAAAAGACTTAAACAGATATTTCTTCAAAGAAGACATACAGGTGGCTAATAAACACATGAAAAGATGNACTTCACTTTCCCTTTTCACTTTCATGCATTGGAGAAGGAAATGGCAACCCACTCCAGTATTCTTGCCTGGAGAATCCCGGGGACGGGGGAGCCTGGTGGGCTGCCGTCTATGGGGTCGCACAGAGTCGGAGACGACTGAAGTGACTTAGCAGCAGCAGCAGCAGCAGCGGTAAAGCAAAGTGCAATATATATTGCAGGACACCAAGCAAGGAGTCCAGGTAGCTATTGCTTAAGACCCAGGCTCCTTGAAGGCTTTCACAGGAAGGTTTTTAAGTATAGGGTTAGGGAGGAGAGTTGTGGGGTGTGTGGTCATTTTGTGAACATTGTTTTGACCGGTTTGTGGTGAAGTAATTAGGAATCAACGTTACCAACCTTCTGGTTCTGACCAGTCTGGGGTATACGAGATTGTGGGAAACATATGGTTAACTTCTCTCACCTGGTGGAGGTTTCAGTATCTGCAAAACAGTTCAAAGAATATGTCTCAGAATAATATCTTAGCCTTTGAGGATGAACTAAAGGTCTTTAACTTTTTTAAAGGCTAGGCTATTATTACTTTATTTTACTTGACTGTTTTCCTTTCTTTCTTCATTTTCTCACCGCTCTGATTAAATTTGGAACTCCCTACTCCTTGGAACTAGGGGAAGGCCTAGGAGGCTAATGTTTTTCCACAGACAAGAGGCTGGCAGAAGATTTGGTGGGTGGATCTGTTCTAGGTAGGTCCCATAGAGTCCTTCTCAGCTACATAAAGAGCTACACAAAAACAAGATGAAGACCATCAATCTTGTTTTGTTGTTGTTGTTAATAACTTATCCCCATAGCTTTATAAAATATTATCAAGAATAAGATTTAAAAGAAATCCCACATCCTATGTTCAGGTTTTTTTAGTGTCATCACAGAGCTTCTAGATCAGTCCCTACCTGAACCCCACCCATACTGTTTCAGGCCCGTGATTTGAGTCCCGTTATTTGCAGCTGAAAGCATTCCAACAGATGCAGTTTGTGTAAGAGTTATTTCTTTGTTTCTCATTATTTTTCCCTTCCCTTATACTAACTCAGCTAGATGAACTCTTCTGGAAGAAATTAACAGTGAATTTCTCCTCAAAAAATGCATGCAGATCAGCTATGTTTTAAGCTAGTGAAGCAACAGTAGTTTACTTATGAAGATGATATACTAAGAGAATGTGAAATATCAACATAAGAACATAAACAAAAACATTTCCACAAAATTCAGAAGTATAGGAGGCCAGAACATGAGTATTAAAATAATAATCATGAAAATGAAACTTTCTCTATTATCCATACCAAATCTACAGGTCACCAAAACATGTGGAAGGTCGGCCTTGTAGGGGGGGAAATGCAAACACATGGATATTCACTGTCAGTCTTTGCTAATATGAGAAACTGCCAAAAAGTGAATCCAGACAAATCTAGATACACTAGCAAAATCTGCAACAGAGAGCTTACAGAAATCCAGAGGTTCAACACCATTTGTCATTTTCTTCCCTACCTGTATTTCTCACTGTCCTAACCTGTGAAGGCAGCCAGCTCTTTCCTGGGGGCAGTTTATGTACAGCCCAAAGCAGAGGTTGCCAGCAAGACTCTTCCTTCACTGGCCTTTGTTTTCCTAAGGCCTGAGTTTATGAAAAAGACTATTCTAAGAGCCTCTGTGGTCAACCAGGTAGATATGATAGATGTGAGGGTTGGGAGTAGAAATAAGGGAGCCAGAGGAGGAGGGAGGCCGGAGAGGGACAGCCTCCAGGCACTCTCAGCTGAGCTAAAGCTCCTGTTTCCTGCTTGACATATGGGCACAGGGAGCTCCCGAGTTGTCCAGGCCATGCCCAACCTAGTGAGGGTCGGGTGCTGGCAGGTGCCATGATGGAGCTTACCTCAGCAGCATGGTGACATGAACCTCCCGGGGCAGGTGCCATCTGGGAGCAAAGGAAATTCCAAGACTCCCTGAGGTTCAATTCTTTACCAGCCAGAAGCATAAAGACTCTGAATCAGATTTCAAGGAAAATGAAGACGTAACTGTTTTGCTGACCTTAGATAGAAATCTGAACTCAGAATCACTGCTTATCAACACTTTCAACACATGCATAAGGCTTTGTGGTGAGTTAGCCTTTTCTTCTGAAAACCAAGTCTGGGACAAAAGAGTTTGTGAGAAACATCATTCATATGAACCCAGAAAGCTAAAAATAGAACTACCATATGATCCAGCAATTCCACTCAGGGGCATATATCTGAAAAAAAAAAAAAAAGAAAGAAAGAAAGATACCAATTCAAAAAGTTGCAAACACCCCAATGCTCATAGTTGCACTATTTACAATAGCCAAGATGTGGAAGCAAACTAGGTGTCCATCAACTGATGAATGGATAAAGAAGATGTGATGAGTGTGCGTGTGTGTCAGTGTGTGCAAAGACACACATGCATGCTTAGTCATGTCTGACTCTTTGTGACCCCACAGACTATAGCCTGCCAGGCTCCTATATATATAGACACACACACACATTAGAATATTACTTAGTTGTAAAGAATGAAATTTTGCAATTTGCAGCAACATGGATGGACTTAGAGGGCCTTAAACTAAATGAAATAATTCAAATAGAAAGACAAATACTGTATGATATCATCTACACGTGGAATCTACAAAATACAACTAGTGAATAAAACAAAAAAGAAGCATACTTACAGATATAGAGAACAAACTAGTAGTTACGAGTGGGGAGGGTGGAGCAGCGGTATAAAGGCAGGGGATTAAAAGGTACAAACTATTAAGTATAAAACATGATACAAGGATATATTGTACAGCACAGGGAATACAGCTGATATTTTATAATAACTATAAATGGAATGTAAGCTTTCAAAATTGTGAAATCACTATACTATACACTAGTAACTTATTCAGCAACTATGCTTCAATTTAAAAAACAAAATTTAAAAGAAAGTTTTAAAATTTAAAAAAAAATGTTTTTTTTAATTTCCTGCTCTAAAGCTAACTAAAAAATCAATAGGCTGATGAGGGAATGAAGCTGAAGACATTGGTAAGAATTCATTTTTGTTTTCATATAGATAAGGACAGATAGCTACCAAAATAAATGTTGATCAGTGTGCATTAAAAGTTAGCCTGCGCCAATCTCTAAGCAAAAAAGATTAGAGTCACTAACTAGCCTCAGGGGTCTTGGAGCAGTAATATTCCAGGAGCAACAAGCAGATCCAGGTCACAGATCTTAGTGTCTAAATACCAATTCCAACAAATGGAACCACAACTCCCTGGAGAAATGGCTGATTCTAGGACAGGGCAAAGAAAATACCAGTTGAGCTTGGAACATTTTGTTGCTCCAGAAATTAAGTACTCAAGAAAAGAACAAAAGGATAACATTTAGGACATTCTAACTGAGCACAGGAGCCAACCTGGAAAAATTCCCAGTGGCTAAGCTGGAACAAGTTGAGCAACAAAATAAATAAGGGGAATATTAGATTGTAACTCAGAGAAGAAAATAAATATCTATGAGTACATGCTGATATAAACAAATGATTGAAAAATAAATAAATGGAGAAGTGGGACAAAACTGCCTTCACAGATTCCAAACAGTAAGTGTAGAAAGACTGAGGAAAAGAGAAAATCCGCATGAAAACACCTAGGTAATCATTGCTGCAGGCAAGGCCCACAGATGATGCTAAAATTAATGGATATTGGCATCACTTCACAGTACCTGCTGCAAAACGTTTATTAATTACTCTAGTGGTTTTATCATAGTCCACAGATTCTTTGATCCACCTCCAGGAGAAGGATCTTACTTCCCCTCCCCTTGAGTGTGAGCTGGACTGAGTGCTTGGTCTCCAACTTACTGAAAGAGAGAAGCAGAACCTTCACAGAGACCCCACCTCAACCAATGCTTGTGCCTGTGTGCTTACTCACACAATAATGTCTGACTCTTTGCGATCCTTTGGACTGTAGCCTGCCAGACTCTTCTGTCCATGGGATATTTGCAGACAAGAATACTGAAGTGGGTTGCCATTTTCCTCCTCCAGGGCATCTTCCNCTTGGTCTCCAACTTACTGAAAGAGAGAAGCAGAGCCTTCACAGAGACCCCACCTCAACCAATGCTTGTGCCTGTGTGCTTACTCACCCAATAATGTCTGACTCTTTGCGATCCTTTGGACTGTAGCCTGCCAGACTCTTCTGTCCGTGGGATTTTTGCAGACAAGAATACTGAAGTGGGTTGCCATTTTCCTCCTCCAGGGCATCTTCCCAACCCAGGGACTGAACCCGCATTTCCTGCATTGCAGGCAGATTCTTTATCTGATGAGTCATCAGCTAGCACCAGGGAGGTGCTTTGGGCATGCTCCTCCTGATATGAGTGTGTGAGTAAACACTCACCTCTGTGATATTCTTCCCAGAATAATCACAAGAGAGCATCAGACAAACTCACACTAAGGGACAGTCTGACAAATACCTGAGCCACGCTCTTCAAAACCATCAAAATCATGAAAACAAAGAAACATCGTACCTGTCCCAGGCCCCAGGAGGATTTGTACATCTAATCACAACATGGAATCCTGGATTGAATTCCAGGGTAGAAACAGGACATTAGTGGGGACATGGATGACCTCTGAATGCTCTGGACTTCAGTAAACTGTATAATGAAAGTGCAAATGTTAGTCACTCAATCATGTCCAACTCTTTGTGACCCCATGGACTATAGCCCCCAGGCTCCTCTGTCCATGGGATTTCCCTGGCAAGGATACTGGGCTGGGTAGCCATTCCTTTCTGCAGGGGAATCTTCCCTACTCAGGGATTGAACTCAGGTCTCCAGGATTGCAAGCAGATTCTTTACTGTCTGAACCACCAGGGAAGCCCAAACAGTATACTGAATTTGAATTGACTTGAAGTCACTCAGTCGTGTCCGACTCTGCAACCCCATAGACTGTAGCCTATCAGGCTCCTCTGACCATGGGATTTTCCAGGCAAGAGTGCTGGAGTGAATTGCCATTTCCTTCTCCAGGGGATCTTCCCGACCCAGGAATTAAACCCGGGTTTCCCGCATTGCAGGCTTTACCGTCTGAGCCACCAGGGATACCAAATTCTTAGTTTTGACAAATGTACCATGGTTACATAAGATTTCGGCATCAGAGAAATGGAGATGAGAGTTCTCTGTACTATTTTTTGACTCTTGGTAAATATAAATTGTTTCAAATTAAAAAAATAAATTGTTTTAAAACAAGAAGTTGGGCCATCAAATGGAGGATGAAAGACTATTGAGGCAATAACAAGCAAAAAGCCTTGATCCATCTGATATATTTTAAAAATGTTGCTCCCCTTCTTTTCCCATCTGAAGTCCTTCCTCTTGCAGAAGAAACAGAATAGGCCTCCTAAGTCAACTCAAAGTGGTAACCATTAGCTTCATTTTTCCTTAAGAAGGCCTATAACTATCACCAGAGAGCTGTTTGAATAGGATAATTTTTAAAGACAGAACTTCAGGCAACAGACCAGCCAGGGAGCCCCTCTCATTCACCAAAGTGAAAGGCTAGTACCTCATGTAGCTACTTACAATGTGTCCTCCAGCATTTTACTCGGCAATTTCATCCATTTAGGATTTTATCCTAAGGAAACAATCAGGTATATGTGCAAATCTTTAGCTAGGAAGATATCCACTGTTGTGTTGCTTATAGTAATTTTTAAAAGTGGAAATAAACATTTGAGAACAAAGAATTATTTAAATAAGCTATGATGTATTTGCAAAAGAAATACCATGTAGTCATTTAAGAAGATGTTGGAGTACAATGCAACATTATTCAGTCTTTAAAAGGAGGGAAATTTTGCACATGCTACAACATGGATAAATCTGAAGACATTATGTTAAGTGAAAAAAACTAGTCACAATCGGACAAATACTGTATGATTCTACCTATATGACATCCCTAGAGGAGTTAAATTCATAGAGACAGAAAGCAGGATTCAGGTTGCCAGGGGCTGGGGTGGTAATGGGGGAAGAAACACAGGGAAGCAGTGTTTAACAGGGATGGAGTTTCAGTTTGAGAAGATGAAAAACTCGAGATGGATGGTGGTGATGGGTACACAACAATGTGAATGTACTTAAAGTCACAAAAGTGAAAGTCACTCAGTCACGTCCAACTCTTCGGACCCCATGGACTATACAGTCCATGGAATTCTCCAGGCCAGAATACTGGAGTGGGTAGCCTTTCCCTTCTCCAGGGTATCTTCCCAACCCAGAGATTGAACTCAGGTCTCCTGCATTATCGGTGGATTTTTTACCAGCTGAGCCACAAGGGAAGCCCAAGAATACTGAGGTGGGTAGCCTATCCCTTCTCCAAGGTATTTTCCAGACCCAGGAATCAAACTGGGGTCTTTGCATTGCAGGCAGATTCTTTACGAACTGAGCTATCTATCAGGGAAGTCCTAAAGTCACAGAAAGGTATATTTTTAAATGACTAAAATGAACAAATAGGACCTAATTAAATTTAAACGCTTTTGCACAGTGAAGGAAACTATAAACAAGGTGAAAAGACAACCCTCAGCATGAGAGTAAATAATAGAAAATGAAGCAACTGACAAAGGATTAATCTCCAAAATATACAAGCAGCTCATTCAGCTCAATACCAGAAAAACAAACACTGGAATCAAAAAGTGGGCAGAGTACATAAACAGATATTTCTCCAAAGAATACATACAGATGGCTAATAACCACATGAAAAATGCTCAACATTGCTCATTATTAGAGAGATGCAAATCAAGACTACAATGAGGTATCACCTCACACCAGTCAGAACGGCCATCATCAAAAAATCTACAAACTATAAATGCTGGAGAGGATGTGGAGAAAAGGGAATTCTCTTGCACTGTTGGTGGGAATGCAAATTGATACAGCCACTATGGAGAACAGAATGGAGATTCCTTTAAAAAACTAGGACCAAAACTACCATATGACCCAGCAATCCCACTACTGGTCATATACCCTGAGAAAACCATAACTGAAAAAGATACATGTACTCCCAATGTTCATTGCAGCACTATTTACAATAGCCAGGACATGGAAGCAATCTAAATGTCCACTGACAGGTGAATGGATAAAGAAGCTATGGTACATATATAAAATGAAATATTACTCATCCATAAAAAGGAATGCATTTGAGTCAGTTCGAATGAGGTGGATGAACCTACAGCCTATTATACAGAGTGAAGTAAGTCAGAAAAAGAATGACAAATATCATATATTAACACATATATATGGAACCTAGAAGGATGGTATTGATGAACCTATCTGCGGGGCATCAATGGAGATGCAGACACAGAGAACAGACTTGTGGACACAGTGCAGGAAGGAGAGAGTGGTATGAACTGAGTCTCTAGCATTGAAACATATACATTATCATATGTAAAATTAGATAGCCAGTGAAAATTTGCTGTATGGTGCAGGGAGCTCAAATCTGGTGCTCTGTGACAACTTGGAGGGTTGGGAGGTGGGAAGGAAATTAAGAGGGAGGTAACATATGTATACCTAAGGCTGATGCATGTTGATATATGGCAGAAACCAACATAATATTTGTAAAGCAATTATCCTCCAATTAAAAATTAATTTTAAAAAATAAATTAGTTTTAAAAAGCTATAAAATGAGTAAAATATTGAATTTTATGTATATTTCATGACAATTTTTAAAAAGTACTGTGGAATCACATGGAAACATGTAGCCAAATATTATTCAATGGAGAAACAATTTGCAAAAGAGTACTCAGTATACACCATTTTCACACACACACAAAAAAACAAACACACATACATGCACACATAGGCACACACACAGAGCACTGAGAAAGTGTTTGGAAATAAAATGCCACTGTGTCCACAGTTCTGGATAGTGGGAACAAAAGTGACTGTGATTTATTCATCTCTATTTTATCTTTTCTGAGGCTGAACCATGAGCACTACAGAAACAGTCATGTCCTTGAGAGTAACTTGGGAGGTTCCATAAGCCATTTTGAACCCCAGAATAGACTTTCATGGGAGTGGTTCTTGAGAGTGGGGAATGAAGCAGAGAGAACCCCTGAAGAAGCTCTGTCTCCAGGGAACCCCAGCAGGACTCGGGCAATGGACCAGCTGTCCTACTCCACACTCAATCAAATTTGTTACACCCTAGAGCCCATCATGTGGAGCTTGGATGTGAGCATTTGGTGAGATTTACTCATTTTTATTAGAAGTACATGTCAAACATTCATTTTTGCCATTTTGTGACTATACTATTATTTACTCCTGTTGAGGGACATCAAGCTGGTTTCTGACTCTTGACATTTAAAAATTGCTGTGGGACTTCCCTGGCAGTCCAGTGGTTAAGATTTCACCTTCCAATGCTTGGGAGTGTGGGTTTGATCCCTGATCAGGCAGCTAAGATCCCACATGCCTCATGGTCAGAAAAACCAAAATATAAAATAGAAGCAACACTGAAACAAATTCAATAAAGACTTTCAAAAGCTGGTCCACATCAAAAACTTTTTAATAAATAAATAAATAAAAATTGCTGCTATGAATATCCTTGTACCTGTCTCCTGCTTAATCACAAGACACATCCCTAAGATACTAGCTGTGTGTAGGGCTTGTAGATGCTACAGTTTATTTATAATAAAAGTTCCCTGAATTATCACAGATTGAAAAGAAGGTCAGGTACATTCCAAGCTCCTAAACTCTCCTGCTCTCTGAATTTTCCCTCTTACCTCTTTTCCACGTGTTCTCAGGAGTGGATAGATGTTGTCATGGGTTCAGTGACTCATAATGACCTCATTAGGCTCAGAGACTTGGGGTTTTTTAATCAGAGCTAAAAACTGTATTGCTACTGCTAAGTCGCTTCAGTCGTATCTGACTCTGTGCGACCCCATAGACAGCAGCCCACCAGGCTCCTCTGTCTCTGGGATTCTCCAGGCAAGAATACTGGAGTGGGGTGCCATTGCAAATGGGCATCTGAGACATTGATCAGCAGGGGTGAGTGAAGCAGGAGATGTTCCGGAGTGAGTGGTTTCTTTCCACCCTGAAATCATGCCAGGTAGGCGGCCACCAACCCCATACTGGGAACCTGGCCATAAGGTGAAGGTAAGCCAAGAGGGAGGGTGGGGATGTTGCCATAAGGTAGGAGTGTGTGTGTGTGTCTGCTTGTGTTTACAGTAGGGGACACCCAGGGTACCATCTGCCGCATGTCTTCCAGATCAAAATTCTTCCTTCTATTTGACTGAATAAATTTTTCTACCACTCTGACATTTTCCAGTTCCCCTTTGTGATGGGAGTTCTCCTTTGTAATGGGAGAGGGGTGTTGGTTGATTTCTCACTTTTTTTTTTTAATGCATATAAGTCTCAATTCACTCCAAGTAGTTATCAGGAAGGTTTTAATGCTCTGGAGGTAATTGCTTCAGAGCCAGCCTCATCTCTGCCTCTGTATTACCGTCCCTGAGGTGGAGAGTCTGGGCAGGGAGGGGTCACCTCTTCCAGGAAAGTTCTGAGGCACAAGCACCCAAAAGCATTCAAAGGGAAAAGAGAATTAAACAAAAAATATGAGCATCCCTATAAATAAAGCTTGTCAGAGAAGCACCCTTGAGTTTACAGAAGGAAAACAACTTTAATCCAGAGAGATATTGTGGGGTGGGAGGTGGGAGGGGGATTCAGGATTGGGAGCTCATGTACACCTGTGGTGGATTCATGTCGATGTATGGCAAAGCAAATAGAGTATTGTAAAGTAAAATAAAGTAAAAAAAATAATAATAATAAATAAAATTATTTATCTATTAATACCATTTGGCTTTTTAAAGAATATGAAAATATTACTTTAATTAAAAATGAAATCTAGGGCAATAGTGTTAAGGGAATATCATTATTCAGGTAAATTAGATGATTTTACCAAAAAAAAAAGAAGAAAAGATGCCTTCATGTTAATATTCTGTGGGCGTGCACAGACAGTAGGGAAACATTCTGGAACTGGTCAGCGACCTCTAAGTTTCTGCACAGCCAGGACACCCCATTTCTGGGCTCGTGGCTCATTCAGCAAGCAAGACAGAGCATCACTTCCCTGAGAGGGTCCCCTCCGCAACTCCCACCGCCACTCGCATCGTCCGGCATCTGGAATCTGACCTTGGAGACTCAGCACGGTTTATTTTAAGACCAAGCCACTCAACAATGCCCACACACTCTTTACTGATAGACAAAGTTCAAAGGTGGCGTAGACGGTTCCCAGAATAGAAGCGTCTCTGCTGCTTCCGGCAGCACTCCCTGTGTGACCGACAAGGGCGGTCTCAGCCCGGCTGTAGGCGCCTGCCCGGCTGCCTTCACCTGCCCGCGGCTCCCTGCTGCATCGACCGGTGTTTTTCATCCTTTGCCCAGGCAACCAGAGTCTCCAAAACCTGCACCGACAGCAGAAGAACTGGAGTCTTAGGACAGCCTATTTGTAGCTGCTGCTGCTGCTGCTAAGTCGCTTCAGCCGTGTCCGACTCTGTGCGACCCAAAGACATAAAAATTCTTATGATTTTTAAAAATGTATATAGAAATTCCCCAAGAGCAATCAAGTTCGAACGTTCATATTCCAAAAACCCCTGGGCAACATTCCAGCAGTGTCAAGCTTACAAGTGTGCACAGGCTGTAATGATTACTGTTGAAAGGTTCATTTTGTCCCCTCCCAGGCAAAAGTTACTAAACCCTATAACACTTCAAAACTTAAAACACCAGCCTAAAAAGCTGTTACTTCTTTTAGGACTTATCTAATCTGTTTTCATAATATTTCAAAGAGAAGATCCAGGCTTGATTTCACAGACATGCAGACTTGAGTGGAAAATGACTTGTCCAAATTAGTACCTGCTCCTTAAGCCAGTTTGCTGTGTAAAGCTATTTCTTTGGCTGGCTTGCCCATTCTGAAGACGATCTGCACCTTGTCATCCATCATCCACTGTGTATCATCAACACCCAGTGGCACCGTTTCCATGCTCCGCCCACCACCCTGGAGGCCCTGCAGTCTCACTTCCTGCACCACTGACCTACACCACTTTCCCTACAGAGTGAAGTTTATCCCCACCCTCAACCCAGGTCAGAGATCTGTTTGAAACTTTGAAGACAGCCCGGTCAGACAAAGGCACTTGTTCATACAAGCATTCTGCAAGCCTGTGCTACAATTGCCAGGGACATCTTCCCAGCCAGTCACAGCAACTGCTTCTTCTCCTTCCTTGTCAGTTAGTTACCTTTGGTTAGGTTCTTCCAGAGCCTCCTGCTCCTGATAAAGTCTTCAGGCATCTTCAGGCACCCTGCATGCTCCTGACCCTTCCCCCAGAGCTGGGCTGGCTCCCCATTACAGTCACCACCCTGCACAATTGTAATCACCTGGGACTTGTTTGGAGATTGTTTATCCTATTGCATTAATTATGTCTTTCACAATAACACATTTATGAAATTTTCTTATATAAACACATCACAGGCAGAGACTAACAAGACAAAAACTTTTAAAATTTCTTACTGAAATGCACTCACTGTCATTATCAGTTTAAAAGAATCAAAAGTTTCTTGAATGTAAAGTTTGCAAAAATGTATGCTCCTCTATCATTTGCCAGCAAGAATGTATACATCAGTGAGATAAGTCCAATTCAAGACTTAGAGAATTCAATGATGGAGCTCTTTGATCACTTTTATTTTTATTCCCCTTGTTTTTAAGAATAAAGAGAAAAATGGAGGGTGGTTAAAAAAAGAGAGAGAGCCAAAGCAAAAAGGAAATCATGGTTCACTAAACGTCAAAACCCTGAATTTGAACTCTTCAGAGAGCCATCAATCACAGAGAAGTGTTTTTTCATGAGGTAAACACCACAGGGAAAAGGAATGAGTCATACTGGTTAAGGGTGGCAAACATGACATGAAATAGCTGTAGATATTGAAAAATTAATTCCTCCTAAATGAAGGGTTATCTTCTTAGCTAGTCCGCAGCTGGTTAGGAAAATCAAAGCAGAAACCGGCAAAATTCTGTGGGTTTTCCATTGTTAGACTTGCCTACTGTTCTCAGTGCTGTTCTCTGGGCTTTTGGTAAAGGCAGAGTGGCTTTTGACTCGCTTTTATGTTACAAATAGAAATGTGTATTTAGGAGACGGTGCAAAGGAAAACCCCAGTGTGACGATTTCCCTCACAGACACTCTTGGGTAGTCACTGCCAGATTCTGTCACCCATGCGTGTATGTGTGTGTTTGTGCATGAGAGTGTCCCTGAGCAGATGCATATGTGTCTAACTCAGCTTAACAGTGGTTGCCCCTGGCTCTTGTCTATGTAGTTTCACAAAGTGCATTGCTTCCACAGTGTCACTAGTGTGAGATATATATATATATATATATATTTTTTTTTTTTTGGCCACACTACATGGCTTGTAGAACCTTAGTTCCTGGACCAGGGACTGAACCCAGGCCACGGCAGTGAAAGCATTGAATCCTAACTACTGAACCACCAGGGAATTCCCTGTCTGATGTTTAATTTTAACTATCAACTTGGCTAGGCCATGGCATATAGATGCTTGGCCCAACGTCTGCTGTGAAGATAGTTTTAGATATAATTAACATTTAGATCAGTAGACTTTGAGAAAAACAGATAAGTCTCCATAAGGTGGGTAGGCCTCATCCAATCAGTCAAAAACCTTAAGAGAAAAAAACTTTGAAATCCCCAAGAAAAAGGGGATCTGATTCTACATGGACTTTGGACTCAAGTTGAAAATATCAGCTCTTCTCTGGGTTTCCAGCCTGCTAACTTGCACTGTAGAGTGGGACTTGAAAGCCTCCACAAATCACATTAGTCAGTTCTTTAAAATAAGTCCCTTATCCATTTGTCTATCTCTCTTGGTTCTGTTTCTCAGGAGAACCCAGACTAAAACTCCAGACAGTGAGCTCATGGCACCTTTCTTGTGGGTGGAATCCAACCAGTGCCACCATCAGTGATGTTCTTGTGAACATCATGGTGGATCTTCTCAACCCCAGACCCATACAGTGAGACACAGTCCTTGCTCTCCAGGAGCCCCCAGTCAGAAAAGGAACTATCAAACAGAGATACTGGGAAGCTGAGAGGAGGCAGACAAAACTCATTGTTCAATGAGGTGGTCAGAGAATGTTTCTGGTGGGAGAAAAAAAGCTTGGAAAGAGATCTCTAGAGAGATGAAATGCCTTCTGGTTCTTCTGGAAAAATGAGTGTCAGAATGATGGTGGAAAGGGCCGCTAGTCTTGGTGCTTGGGAACATGGGCTGAATTCTGCCTTAGCTGATCTGCACTGGTGTGAGCTTATTATTTCTGCATTGCCGTGGTTCCTCGCATCAGAAGCCCCTGCAGGACTTTAAAATGCAGTGTTCTGGGCCCTACCCTGAATTTCTCAGTGGGTCTGAAAGAGGCATAATAACTGCATGTCTCAGGTGATGTTGATGCTAATGGCCCTTGAGCTACACTTTGAGAACTCATCTTATTGAGATAAGAAGTAAGGATCCCTCACTTCTAGATTGAGGGTTGGGTGAACCATTGCATATGCTGATCTATAGGATCATTTAACCATCAACTTTGCCCAGATCAAAACAAAATCACTCAAGGAAAGATGAGGTACTTTTAAAAAAACTTTTTATTTTATATTGAGGTATAGCCAATTAGGTGGCTCAGTCGGTAAAGATCTGCCTGCAATGTAGGGGACGCAGGCTCCGTCACTGAGTCAAAAAGAGAAGGAAAGGGCAACCCACTTCAGTATTCTTGCCTGGAAAACCCCATGGACAGAAGAGCCTGGCAGGCTCCTCTCCATGTGGTCACAAGAGTCAGACACAATTTAGTGACTAAACCACTGTTGCAAATTGACAGTGTTGTGATAGTTTCAGTAAAGGGACTCAGCCACACACACACATGTATCCATTTTCCCTCAGTGAGGTGCCTTATTGCCAGCCTTTCCCTGGAGGAGCAGGAGGTCACACGTGCGCCCCTCCTCCCCCAACTTCTTCACAACCTCACCCACCCAGCTTCCTGGGTTACTCAGGAAGGGAATCTGGGTTGGAAAGTGGACTCGAACTCAATTTCTGCCCTTCTCTCAGGACGATTTTCAATTTTTTCAATCCAACAGTCCCTGGAAAATTCTGTTCCTATAGGTGCGGCCAGCAGGATGCTGAGGAATGAAGGATGAATGGTTCTCATCTGAGTCATGACCGCCTTTCTGTTACCTTGTAACTGGATCTGACTTTTTCTGGAAGCTGGTGCAGTGGGGAGTTGGCATGCTGAGAGACCTGCTCTGTTCAGTCTGTCTCAGTGTCAACTTAAGGGTACCTCTGCCTTTGGCTGCCTTGATCAGCCCTCTGTTAAGACCTCATGTTCTCCCAGACCAGAGTGGTGGTGGGCTATCCATCAACCAGCTTGCCTTCCCTCCAGCTTGTGAGTGAAATCCTGCAATTAAACACCATTTCCCTGTCCCACAGAAGAATGCAAGATGCCCTTGCTTCTCAGAGCAGAGCCTTGTCCGTTGACTACTTGAGGAAAATTATTTAAAATTAAAATGGGTCATGTATATGATGGATTGGGCCTCCCCAGTGGCTCAGCGGTAAAGAATCTGCCTGCGATGCAGGAGATGCAGGAGATGAGGGTTCAATCACTGGGTTGGAAGATCCCCTGGAGGAGAGCAGGGCAATCCACTCCAGTGTTCTTGCTTGGAAAATCCCATGGACAGAGGAGCCTGGAGGATTATGGTCCACAGAGTTGCAAAGAGTCAGACACGATTGAAGCAACTACACACTCACAAACATACAATGGATTATTACTCAGCCATTTAAAAGAATGAAGTAATTCCATTTGCAGCAACATGGATGGACCTAGAGAGTGTCACATTGAGTGAAATAGTCAAGCATGGGAGAAATATTGTGTGACATCCCTATGTGCAAAAACTAAAAACAAATGATATAAATGAACTAATTTGGGAGAATGGCATTGAAATATGTATAATGTCATATAAGAAACAAATCGCCAGTCTAGGTTCAAAGCAGGATACAGGATGCTTGGGGCTGGTGCACTGGGANACCTGAGTATACCACTCTACTGCAGACGTGGACCTTGGTGTTCCTTTGGAGGCTCCCAGGGGAGTCAGGTGTCATATCGAATGGAGACGTGCACCTATGCTTTCCTCCCCAGCTGTAGCTGCAGGGTCAGGCTTCCCGTCGAGGTGACACTGGGGTCCGGGGCTTCCCCTCGAGGCTTTCACAGAGGGTCGGAACACGTGCCTCCGTGGTGTGAGCCAATCTTCGGGGTGAATGTCGAGGCGGCTCTGGGCCACCAGGTTCTGTTGAAGTGGAAAGAGACATCAGGGGGTCTCATGGAACAGGTGGCTCAACCCCCGGAGTTCCTCTGGACACTGATTTGGATAGTGCCTCCTCTTGAGATGCGACGGTACACACGGGAATCCTTCCCTGACGAATCAGGGAAAGGAACCCTGGTCTCGATCCGAGCAGAGGGACATGGGCCTCCTGTTGAATTGTGGCGGGACCCTCGGTGTTCCTCTCGCGTGGAGACCTGTATGTTGGTACATTCTCGAGTCACTGCAAGGGTGTGTAGGAACCCGTCGAGGTTCATGAGGGATGGGTGACTTTCCGTGAGATGCCCCAGAGGACAAGGGCCTCATCTCGCCTGGAGGGGAGATTCTCCTGGTTTTTCTCGAGTGGCGGCAGGTTCNCGGTGTTCCTCTCGCGTGGAGACCTGTATGTTGGTACATTCTCGAGTCACTGCAAGGGTGTGTAGGAACCCGTCGAGGTTCATGAGGGATGGGTGACTTTCCGTGAGATGCCCCAGAGGACAAGGGCCTCATCTCGCCTGGAGGGGAGATTCTCCTGGTTTTTCTCGAGTGGCGGCAGGTTCCTCTCGACTTATGACGGGGACCCCAGGGACCCACCCCTGTGCCCTCCGGAAAGGCCAGGCTTCACTCGAGTTGCCAGGGGCCTCTGGGGATTCCTTGGCAGTGGTGCCTGCTCCAAAGTCCTCGTCTGGAGACTGAGGATTACATCCACAGCTTGCTTGGACCATGGGATTTCTCTGGAGGCTCCCCAGGGGACTCAGGTGTCATCTCCAGTGGAGACGTGCAAGTCCACTTTCCTCCCGAACTGTAGCCGCAGGGTCAGGCTTCCCATCGAGTTGACACAGGGGTTGGGGCTTCCTCTCGAGCCTTTCCTACAGGTTTGAAACACGTGCCCCCGTGGTGGGATCCAATCCTCGGGGGACAGTCGAGGAGGAGCAGGGCCACCAGGTTCCTCTGGAATGGACAGACATTTGGGGTTATCATGGATCAGGTGGTGCCAACCCCGGAGTTCCTCTGGAAACTCCTGTAGCAAGCGACTCCTCTTGACATGCGATGGGACATTTGGGAATCCTTCCCAGATGAAGCCTGGAAAGGAAGCCTGATCTCGAGCTGAGCAGGGGCACACGGGGCTTCTCTTGAGCTGTGGCGGGAACCTCGGTGCTCCTCTCTCATGGAGACCTGTATGTCGGGATATTCTTGAGTTGCTGCAAGGGTGTGAAGGAACCCGTCAAGGTTCACAAGGGATGGGGTGACTTCTGTGAGATGCCACAAAGGACAAGGGCCTCATCTCACCTGAAGTTGAGATCATCTGGTTTTGTCGAGTTGCGGCATGTTCCTTTCGACTTACGATGGGGACCCCAGGGAACTGCTCCTGTGCCCTCCGAAAAGACCAGGCTTCACACGTGTTGCCAGGGGCCACTGAGGATGCCTTGGCAGTCGTGGCCTGCTCCAAAGTCCTCCTCTAGATCCTGAGGATTCCCTCTCACTGCTTACTTGAACCGTTGGGTTTCTCTGGAGGCTCCCCAGGGGAGTCAGATCTCGTCTCCAGTGGAGACTTGAAGGTCCGCTTTCCTCCCGAGCTGTAGCTGCAGTGTCTGGCTCCCGGTCGAGGTGACACGGGGGTCTGGGTCATCCCCTCGAGTCTTTTGCACAGGGTTGAAACACGTGCCACCATGGTGGGAGCCAATCCTCGGGTGACAGTCGAGGCGGTGCAGGGCCACCAGGTTCCTCTGGAATGGACAGAGACAACTGGGGGTATCGTGGATCAGGTGGCACCACCCCCAGAATTCCTCTGGAAACTCCTGTGGCAAGCGCCTCCTCTTGACATTTGATGGGACCATCCGGAATCCTTTGGTGATGAAACCGGGAAAGTAAGCCTGATCTCGAGCTGAGCAGGGGGATACGGCGCTCCTCTTCAGTTGTGGCAGGACCCTAGGTGTTTTTCTCGGGTGGAGACTTGTATGTTGGGATGTTCTTGAGTCGCTGCAAGGGTGTGAAGGAATCTGTCAAGGTTCATGAGGGATGGGCTGATGATCCCCTGAGGTGCCGCAGAGGACAACGGCCTCATCTCGCCTGGAGGGGAGATCCTCCTGGTTTTACTCGAGTTGTGGCAGCTTCCTCTCGAGTAAGATGGGGATCCCAGAGACCCGCCCCTCTGCCCTCTGGAAAGGCCAGAATCCACGCGAGGTGCCAGGGACTTCTGGGGATTCCTTGGCATTTGTGGCCGGCTCCTAAGTCCTCGTCTGGAGCCTGAGGATTCCTATCCACTGCTGATGTGGACCGTGGTGTTCCTCTGGATGCTCCCCAGGGGAGTCAGCTCTCGTCTCGAGTGGAGACATGCACATTGGCTTGCCTCCTGGGCTGTAGCCGCAGGGTCAGGCTTCCTGTCGAGGTGACACAGGGGTCTGGTGCTTCTGCTCGAGGCTTTCCCACCGGGTTGAAACACGTGCCACCATGGTGGGAGCCAATCCTCGAAGTGACAGTCGAGGCAGTGCAGGGCCTCCACGTTTCTCTGGAGTAGAGAAAGACTTCTGGGTGTCTCGTGGAACAGGTGGCGCAAGGCTCGATGTTCCTCTGGACACTCCTGTGGAGAGCACCTCCTCTTGAGATGCGACGGGATTGTCAAGAATCCTTCCTCGATGAAGCAGGGATAGAAACCCTCCTCTGTAGTGGAGCAGGGGGACACGGGGATCCTCTTGAGTTATGGCATTGAACTCGTTGTTCCTCTTGAGTGGAGATGTGTATGTTGGGATATTCTTGAGTCGCTGCAAGGGTGTGAAGGAACTCATCGATTTTCATGTGGGATGGGGTGACTTCCCTTGAGATGCTGCAGAGGACAAGGGCCTCACCTCGCCTGGAGGGGAGATCCTCCTCGTTTTTCTCGAGTTGTGGAAGGTTCTTCTCGAGTTACGACGGGTACCCCAGGGACCCGTCCCTGTGCCCTCTGGAATGGCCAAGCTCCACGCGAGTGGTCAGGGGCCTCTGGGGATTCCTTGGCAATTGGGGCCGCTCCTAAGTCCTCGTCTGGAACCTGAGAAATCCTCTCTACTGCTGCCGTAGACTTGGGTTGCCTCTGGAGGCTCCCCAGGGGTGTCAGGTCTCGTCCCGAGTGGAGACATGCACGTCTGCATTCCTCCTGGTCTGTAACTGCAGTGTCAGGCTTCCCGTCTTGGTTACACAGGGGTCTGGGGCTTCCGCTCGAGGCTTTCCCACCAGGTTGAAACATGTGCCACCATGGTGGGAGCCAATCCTCGGGGTGACAGTCGAGGCGGTGCAGGGCTTCCAGGTTCCTCTGGAGTAGAGAGAGACAACTCGGGGTCTTGTGGAACAGGTGGCACAATGCCCAGAGTTCCTCTAGACACTCCTGTGGAGAGCACCTCCTCTTGAGATGCAACGGGATCATCGGGAATCCTTCCCAAACGAAGCAGGAAAAGGAACCCTCATCTGGAGTGGAGCAGTGGGACACGGGACTCCTCTTGAGTTTTGCCGGGACCCTCGGTGTTCCTATGAAGTGGAGAAGTGTATGTCAGGATATTCTTGAGTTGCTGCAAGGGTGTGAATGAACCCGTCGAGGTTCTTGAGGGATGGGGTGACTTCCCATGAGATGCCGCAGAGGACAAGGGCCTCATCTCGCCTGGAGGGGAGAACCTACTGGTTTTTCTCGAGTTGCGGCAGGTTCATCTTGAGTTACAACGGGGACCCCAGAGACCTGCCCCTGTGCCCTCCGGGAAGCCCAGGTTCCACGCAAGTTGCCAGGGGCCTCTGGGGATTCCTTGGCATTGGTGACCAGATCCTAAGTCCTCCTCTGGAGCCTGAGGATTCCTCTCAACTGCTGACATCGATGTGGGGTTCCTCTGGAGGTTCCCCAGGTCAGTCAGTTCTCTTCTCAATTGGAGATGTGCACGTCCAGTTTCCTTCCGATCTGTAGTTGCAGGTTCAGGCTTCCCGACGAGTGACACAGTGTTCTGGGCCTTTCCATGGAGGCTTTTCCACAGGGTTGAAACACGTGCCACCGTGGTGGGGGCCAATACTCAGTGTGACAGTCGAGGTGGCGCATGGCCACCAGGTTCCACTGGAGTGGATGGAGACATCTGGGCGTCTCGTGCAAGAGGTGGCGCGACTCACAGAGTTCCTCTGGACACTCTTGTGGAGATCGCCTCCCTTTCAGATGCGAAGGGACCGTCGGGAATCCTTCCCTGACGAAGCAGGGAAAAGAACCCACATCTGGAATGGAGAAGGGGGCCACGGGGCTCCTCTTGAATTGTGGCAGGACGCTCGGTGTTCCTCTCGAGTGGAGACGTGTATGTTGGGATACTCTTGAGTCGCTGCAAGGGTGTGAAGGAACTAATCGAGGTTCATGTGGGATGGGGTGACTTCCCTTGAGATGCCACAGAGGACAAGGGCCTCATCTCGCCTGGAAGGGAGATCCTCCTCGTTTTTCTCTAGTTGCGGAGGGTTCCTCTCGAGTTACAACAGTTACACCAGGGACCTGTCCCTGTGCCCTCTGGAATGGCCAGGCTCCACGCGAGTTGCCAGGTGCCTCTAGGGATTCTTTGGCAATTGGGGCCGCTCCTAAGTCCTCCTCTGGATCCTGAGAAATCCTCTCTACTGCTGCCGTGGACTTGGGGTGTCTCTGGAGGCTCCCCACGGGTGTCAGGTCTCATCTCGAGTGGAGACGTGTACATCCGCATTCCTCCTGGGCTGTAACTGCAGGGTCAGGCTTCCTGTAGAGGTGACACAGGCGTCTGGGGCTTCCGCTCGAGGCTTTCCCACCAGGTTGAAACACGTGCCACTCCGTGGTGGGAGCTAATCCTCGGGGTGACAGTCGAGGCGGTGCAGGGCCACCAGGTTCCTCTGGAGTAGAGAGAGACATCTGGGGGCCTCATGGAACAGGTGGCACGATGCCCGGAGTTCCTCTGGACACTCCTGTGGAGAGCGCCTCCTCTTGAGATGCAACAGGACCATCGGGAATCCTTCCTGGATGAAAAAGGGAAAGGAAGAGCAGACCAGGGGGACACGGGGTTCCTCTTGAGTTATGACAGGAAACTCGTTCCTTTCGAGTGAAAACGTGTATGTCGTGATATTCTTGAGTCGCTGCAAGGGTGTGAAGGAACCGGTCGAAGTTCATGAGGGATGGGGTGACTTCCCGGGTGATGCCCCAGAGGACAATGGTCTCATCTCGCCTGGAGGGATAGCCTTCTGATTTTTCTCGAGTTGCGACAGGTTCTTCTCGAGTTATGATGGGGACCCCAGGGACCCATCACTGTACACTCCAGAAAGGCCAGGCTCAATGCGAGTTCCCAGGGGCCTCTGGGGATTCCTTGGCATTCATTGCCAGCTCCTAAGTTATCGTCTGGGGCCTGAGGATTCCTCTCCACTGCTGACTTGGACCGTGCTGTTCCTCTGGAGGTTCCCCAGGGGAGTCAGGTCACGTTTCGAGTGGAGAATTGCACATCTGCTTTCCTCCCGAGCTGTAGCCGAAGGTCAGGCTTCCCGTCAGGTGACACAGGGGTCTGGGGCTTCCCCTCGATGCTTTCCCACAGGGTTGAAACACGTTCCACCATGGTGGGAGCCAATCCTCGGGGTGACAGTCGAGGCGGCGCAGGGCCACCAGGATCCTCTGGAGTGGACAGTGACATCTGGGGGTCTCGTGTAACAGGTGGCTTGACCCCCGGAGTTCCTCTGGACACTCCTGTGGAGAGCCCCTCCTGTTTAGATGTAACGGGACCATGGGGAAANGTATGGGGAGGGAGATGGGAGGGGGGTTCAGGATTGGGAACTCATGTACACCCATGGCGGATTCATGTAGATGTATGGCAAAACCAATACAGTATTGTAAAGTAAAATAAAGTAAAAAACAAAACAAAACAAAAAAAACTAAATGCAAAGTAGCCAGAAGGAATGGAAAAAAAAAAAACAGAATTAGATTCACAGACTTAGAGAACAAACTTACGATTGCCAGAGGGAAGGACACGGGGAAGGGACAATTAGGAGTTTGGGATGGACACGCACACACTGTTCTATATAAAATGGATAACCAGCAAGGACCTACTGTACAGAATAGGGAACTTTGTTCAATGTTAAGTGGCAGCCTGGAGGGGAGGGGAGTTTGGGGGAGAATGGATATATGTGTATGTATGGCTGAGTGAGTCCCTTTGCTGTCCACCTGAAACACACAACATTATTAATTGGCTATACTCCAATATAAAATAAAACATTTTAAAAATAAATAAATAAAATGAACCTGAAAATCTTCCTGAGGCCATCAAAATCAAATTTGGGGAACCAGAGCCTCATCACCTGCATTTAAGAGAAACTCTGGTCCCTTAGGCAAGAGATTGCCTTGTCTTTAGGGACCGGACAGGCTTCAGAGCAGGGAGGCGTCTTCTCTGCCTTGCCCACGGGTCTGTACTAGGCTGTCTTCACCCTTCAGCCAACACATTCACTGCTACTCCAAGAGTGGGTTTCTTAGACCATCGCAGAGAAGGTGGGGAATGGGAAGGCAGAAAAGCTCCCAGGCAACCTCAACCAGAGACCAAGTAGAGGGGCCACTAAGAAGAGCCGGCCCCCAGGCAATTTGGACAGTGGCGTGTTCGCCCATGTTGCTATCACGGGGGTCAGAAGTGATCCTCTTCCATAGAGCGTGTGGTCCTGCAAGACACTGATAATCTTCTCCACTGTGATGTGCCTGCCTCATCCTTCAGACTGAATTTGAAAGCTCCCAGAGGGAACAGGGTTCTCTACAGACTTCTCACCTGTGTGCATGCAAGAGCTCTCTGTGAATACCGACAGACCCCTTGGTCGTGGTGGTGATTTAGTCCTAGGTCATGGCCGACTCCTGCGACCCCATGGACTGGGGCTCGCTGGGTTCCTCTGTCCATAGAATTCTCCAGGCAAGAGTACTGGGGTGGGTTGCCATTTCCTTCTCCAGGGGATCTTCCTGACCCAGGAATCTAACCCTGGTCTCCTGCATTGCAGGCAGATTCTTTACAGACTGAGCTACAAGGGAGACTCTGGGGAGGCCTGCTAGACAAGGATTGCCACCCTGTATGCGAGAACACTTAACTGCCCCTGGGGATTCCAGGGTGGGCTGGATCCCAGGATCTGAGCTGGTTTGGGAGCAAGAGCAGGAGGCTCTGTAACACATTTTGATTCAGAATCTCTTTGGGCCTGTCCAGTGGCTCTCCTGGGAGGCAGTCTAAACCCATCGGGTCCCACACAGTATCTCCCTCCACAAGTGCCTGGCACACCCCAGCCCAATCCTCAGTGGAAAGCTCACTAAAGTGACTACAAGGCTGCCCAAAGTTCTGCAGCCAAGGAAAGGCCAAGCCTGGGACTCCCAAAACTGGTCACAGAGGTGGGAGAGGAGGTATTGGGGCTGCTTTAGGATTGGCATCAGGCAGGTCAGCTCCAGCTCTCCCCTACTCAACTCTTCCAAAGGACCCCCACAAATTCACAGCACCATACCCCCGGGTCAGCATGCAGCCAGCAGGCAGGAGGCTTTCCTGCAGAGTGCAGAGCTGCCCCATCAGTGAGGTGGGCTTCTGGACCACCCCCACGATGGCCCTGGCAGCACCACCACAGAAGCACCTGTATATTGGGGGATGTTCTAGAATCAGGATGCCACTTTGAAACTCCAGAAACTGTCAGTGGTTCTCAGCTGAATGTGATTTTGCCCCCTCCCCACCCCCAGGAAACATTTGGCTGTGCCTGGAAGATATTTTTGGTTGTCACAACTGGGAGGAAGACGTGCTATTGGCATCTAATGGGTAGAGGCCTGACTTCCTGCAGTGCACAGAACAGTCTCCACAGGAGAGAATTTTCTGGCCCAAAATGCCAAAGGTGGTTATGTGGCAGCCTGCATAGGAGGGGAGTTTGAATGTATGTATTGTTTACATACACTGTTACAATGTTTACGTATGGCTGAGTCTCTATGCCGTCCACCTGAAACTATCACAGCATTGTTAACTGGCTATACCTCAATATATATTTTTTCTTTAAGTTTCTAAAAATTAATACAGAAAGCAAGAAATCCTGCTCTATATGCTTTTTTCAAACCTTAATTTGTTTTTAGTGATTCAGTTCAACAGATCTCCTACTTATAGCCTTATGTCTGCAAGTGTTGTGCGTGTTCCCCACCCCGACCCACCTCCTCATCCCACCCTACCTTGGCTGATGGATGGAGTCCTAGACCTGTGCTGATCCCACCTGGCTCCAGGTGGTTTGTATTCGTATCCTAGTTTGAGTCTTTCCCAAAGCGAGACAAAGTTTTGTTACATTAGTTCATTTGGAGATAGCTGCAGGAAGCACTTACTCAGGGAGAAGGGAGGAAGCTTGATGAAGTGTGTGCCACGGTTCTGTGGGCACCTGGGGCTCAGTCTTTCTGGGAACACTCCAGAGATGTGCAATTGTCCCATGGAGCAAGAAATACAGAGATCCTCAGTCCAGGCTCCTCTTTGGTGAGGGGTGACCTCGGGCATTGGTTCCCCAGCTTTTCCTGACATTGGAGTCTGGGCTGCTTGGAGGTGGTCTGCGAGAGGGGCAGGCAGCCTCTGGAGTGGGCAAGGGCCAAGGACAAGGCTCTCACTTTTGCTAATCCCACTGACCTCCCCCAGCAAACATGAACATCACACTGTAACCATCTCCATTTCCCCATAAACTCCTGAACAGCAGTGATCATGTCTTCCAGTTTTGTGTTCCCAGAACTGGAGGCCTGGTACCCTCAAGAGATAACTGATACAAGAAGGAAGGAACTGAATACCAGCAACATCCAAGTGGCTGATGAAGGGGTCAAACACCCAAGTGGCTGACAAAGGGATCGGTTACTTCATTTCCACTGACCCTGTCTGGTTTGTTAACATAATAAGAAATACACTGTGAGAGCCAACTCTCCAATCCACCTTGGTAAAACTGTAGTATTTGAAAATTCACTCTGTGCTCAGTATTGATCCACAGACAGAAAGAGAAAATGGGTATAACTTGATCCTGCCAAAGGAGATTAGCGTCTAGTTGAGAAGACTCTGGATAGCAGCAGCTCTGGTGAATGTGTTCTCTAGGAGCACCTGCCTGAACTTGGCCAGAGGTAAGCTGCACATAACTAACTGGGAGAGAAAATCAAAGTCATAGGGATTTATAAGGTTTTGAACCATCATCCCACCATCTCCACATTTTTCCTCCAACATTTTGTTGTGAAATGTTTCAAATAAACTGAAAAACCAAAAGAATATTTCAGTAAAAGCCAATACACATGCCATCTAGATCCTGCCATGCCCATTTGACCCTACTTGCTTTATCACATATCCATCCATCTCGCCACCTGTCTACCCTCCAGCCACCCACCCATCCTTACCTTCTACCTTTCAGCTCCATGACGAAGTTAACAGGTTGTAGCTTCATGTTGCATTTATTCAGGGAAGACAGAGTCTAGACATAACAAGCAACAGAAATATGCAAAAAGAGTTCAGATTGAAGAAAGCAAACCACTTATGAGAAGGCTTCCCTGTAGCCAGATGGTAAGAGATTTAAATTTATAGATTGTTTACAACTGTGGCCAAGCCACAATTCTCATTTCAGCATCCTGGGAGTTGGTAACACCAGTGAGTACATTGTAGGTAATTTAGTCATAGCAGAACGTTGTTTTAGGACTTAAGAGAAAGGGTTAGACCTGTGCAGGTTGATGGGTCTCTTTGTGCAACGGTCTTCTCAGCAGAGCCTGACATCTCTGGTTCTAACCATTACAAGATGGTGCCCAAGAAAGTCATGCTGAAAATTATGAGTGAGGGCTTTAGATGCTGGAAATTTGTTGCTTAATATTTTGGAAATTCAACTTTCCATGTCCATAGGTATTATTCAGCATATATCATGGAACTCAATAAGATGAATAAGATTAGATAACAGTTATGGACATTTCTGAGCCCTTAGTCACTTAAGGAAGCTTATGGATTGTTAGCAATTGTTGACATAATCAAAGGTTTGAGAATGTAAAGAAATGACTGAGACTCAACAGAAGAAATATTAAAAAGAAAAAGAAATAGGAAAGGACAAATAGGCCACAAGATTATTTGAAAATAAAACTATTTTGAAAGTAATAAATGTAGACAGAGAAATAAATAAATAAAAATTGAGAGAAACTGATTAAAAACCAGAAAAACGAAAGCAACAAACTATCAAAAATATGAAAGAGCAGAACTCAGAAATAACGTTAACTATAAAACCACTGCATGCATAGCAAGAACCAGGCACAAGGTTGAACATGTTTTGTTATTCATTATTACGGCAGCTAGGAGTTTAACAGAGTAATGTGTGTTTGTTTTGGTTGCAGTGACACAAAAGAGAGATTGAAGGATGGCTAATGATGATGATTGCTGCAGGAAGAGGTGAGAATCCAGAATCATAAGACCGCTCTCCTATCTTGAGCATGTGAGCATCTCCTTGACTTCCACCACTACTGGTATCAGAGGAAGCCAAGTCCAAGTCCACACTTGCCCCATTGCTTCACATATGTGGTCATCACAAACTTGTTCTTATCAGCCTCCCAGGAGACAAATAAATTGCAACGCTCAAGAAATATGCATTAGTTAATGCTTCCAGGTGCACTAAAACCCATCATGCATATATTCCACTCTCCAAAGAGTGAAGTGATATTAACCAAGGTCATATCTCCATCCCCTGCACCTGGCCTCCTTGGAAAGAACTTTCTCTAGGGACTGTCTCCCTCTCATCCTACTAGATGGTTGTCACATATTTTAACAACTTCTACAGGATAGGACAGAGCAAATGTAACCCAGGTGCAAGCTGTTAGAGTGAATTTCCAGGCTTCGGTGAAGATTATCCTTAAACCAAAATTTTTCTGTTTTACCAATGAGTTTCAAAAACTTGTGCAAATTTACAAAAACAACTTACTGTGATAATAGTCATTACCTGGCACTTCATGTAACTAGCTTATATAAACACTTAAATAGGACAAGCCTCATTCATTATACAAGAATATCGATCACAGTAAGTACATTACAATACTTAAAACTGAAGGAACTTTTTGACCAACCCAATAGCATGGACAATTAAATAATTTAGGGATTGCAGTGAAGATGCCTCTTCAGCTGAATAGAAAAGTAGAGGTAACACAGAGTTACCAAAAATAAAAATGGGACTCTCAAAACAATATAGTTCCCTCTTGCAATATGAAGAGGGCCAGACCCATAATAGATTCAAAGGTATTTGGGGTTCTCTTCTTCTATAAAAGGCACTAACCAGTGGACATTTTACCATTTCAATCTCTTCTTGAACATGAAGCCTGGAGAACTCTGGAATGCAGTGAGGGCTGAATCAAGGAAGAGACTTTGGCTAGAAGAAGCCAGATGGCGGACAGGATTCCTCTCCAGCTCCCTTTCCCCTCTGCACTGGACGCACACAGTGGGCAGCTAGGCTTCCATGGGCCCCAGGGAGGGCCTGGAACCCAGCAGACTGCTCCTCTGAGAATGGGGCTATGACAGGTGCCAGAAACATCCTACATGCATGCTAGGTCACTTTATTCATGTCCAACTCTTTGAGACACCGTGGACCATAGCCTGCCAGGCTCCTCTGTCCATAGGATTGTCCTGGCAAGAATACTGGAATGGGTTGCCATGTCCTCCTCCAGAGGATCTTCCCAACTCAGAAATGGAACCCAAGTCTCATGTCTCCTACATTGGCAGGTGGGTTCTTTACCACTAGTGCCACCTGGGAAGCCCGGAAAAACCTTGTGTGTGTTAGTCGCTCAGTTATGTCCAACTCTGGCGATTCCCATGGACTGTAGCCGTCAGACTCCTCTGTCCATGGAGTTCTCCAGGCAAGAATACTAGAGTGGGTATCCATGCCCTTCTCTAGGGTATCTTCCCATCCCAGGGTTCAAACCTGGGTCTCCTGCATTGTAGGAAGATTCTTTACCGTTTGAGCTACAAGGGACGCCCTGTACACCCTGATGGGCTCTGTAACACTGTGACACCCTGCTGTGAAGGCGGCTCTTAATCAGAATACTTCCCTATATGAATTCCTCCAAAAGCTCCTGCCACACACGGGATAAAAATGCAAATTCCTTGCCTGGTTGGTAATGACTGGCCCCTCAGAGGCAGCCTAATCATGTCTTAATCCCTGGAACCTATGAATATGTTACGTGCATGTGGTTGCACGTGGAATTAAGGACCACATCTCTCAGTGGAAAAGCAGATATCCTGCAAGGTGACCCGGGATGTTATTCTCTTCTGAATCCCTCAGGCCCTCCAGGGCATCTGGGCCCACTCTCCCTTGGAGTACTGAGTGGAACAGGCACTCCGCATCCAGGTGACCCCCTTGTTCTCAGAGGTTAAACATCTCCTGAAGGCCCCCTGACATACCACAGTCTCCCCTTTCATTCTATTTCCAGGTCTCTGTTTTTGCACTGCGAACTCGGGTCTATACAGCCCGTCACTAGGAACTGTCTCTTCAGGAAGAGACAAGCGTCCTTTGTAGTCCACCTTCTGCAAAGGAGTTAGGAAGAAAAGACTACTCAGAAATTCTCCTGATGCAGGACATGTTTGCATTTTTCAGAGACAGAGAAAGCTGCCTCGAGGAAGGACAATAACCACATGAACAAACACACAGGTTAAGTCGAACATTCCCTTTTTATTTAACAAACCCAAGCATTAAAAATGTCCTTGCTTTGAAGATCATCCTTGAAAAGTATCCAGAATGGGAAATCCTGACCTCCTGATGTAATTTATTAAGTTCATGTTCTTCATTTCTGCTGATGGCCTTGTTCTTATCCATCATTTCAAAGTGCCTGAAAACTTAAAGAAAAGTAGCTGTATTCATAGTGTCAGAAAACAGTCTTAAGCATTTCATGGTCATCATTTTTAACATTGTCAAAGCATTTCTCCCAACTATCATCTTTAACCATTCCTCCTGCACTACAGTCACAGCCGGAGAGGCTTCAAGATGGCAAGTGCAGGAAGATCCTGATCTCACGTCCTACCACGGTCACAAAAAACCTACAAAAACATAGGAAATAATTCCCTCAGAAAGAGACCTAAAACCCAGAGCCTCCCCAGCAAAGGGTAAAAGGACAGCATCTAAATGGGTAAAAGAGGCAGAGATACAGGCTTGCCAGGGAAAAACCCAGATGACCCACAATCGGGAGAGATCACAAAGGTATGGGTCTTTTCCCCGAAGACTGAGGGATCTGAGCTTCACATCTGATACTCCAACCTCTAGATCCTGTACAGGAGAGATGAGCCCCTAAAACACCTGGCTTTGAAAACTAATGAGGAATATGCCCAGGAAAACTACAGAACTATAGGGAATGGAGAACCCACTCTTAAAAGGATCATGTGCAAAACTCACTCAATCTCAAAAATAGCTTAAAACACCAGATTTAAAAGCATATGGGCCATAGGTGAAGAAGACCCACTTACTAATCTTGAAGCATCCGCTGGAAAGGAAGGAATAAGTTGTAAGACTTCGTAGGGGCTGAGTCACTCCTCCAAGACTGTGAGAGATAGATAATATACCTAATGTTGCTGTTGTTGTTGTTCAGTTGTCCAGTCATGTGTGACTCTTTGCCATCCCATGGACTGCAGCATGCCAGGCCTCTCTGTCCCTCACCATCTCCTGGAGTTTGTCCAAGTTCATGTTCATTGCGTCAGTGATGCATTCTCATTCTCTGAAGCCCTCTTCTCCTTCTGCCATTGATTTTTCCCATGTAGCTAATACACAGAAATAAACAGAGAAGACAGAAATAAAATAAAATGAGAAGACAAAAAAATATGTTCCAATTGAAAAAACCAAGACAAAGCCTCAGGAAAAGAGCTAACTCAATCAGAGATAAGCAAGCTATCTGGTAAAGAATTCAAAATAATGATCATAAGAATGCTCACAGAACTTGGGAGAAGAATAGATGAACTTCAACAAAAAGATAGAAAATACAAGAAATTACCAAACAGAAGTTATAACCAAACTGAACAACACACTAAAGGGGTGCAAGAGCAGACTGGATATGGTAGAAAAATGAATCAGTGAGATGGAAGGCAAAACAATGGAACTCACCCAGTTAGAGCGGCAAAATGAAAAAAAGAACTCTACAAAGTGAAAATATCTTAAAGGACTTTCCGGAAAATATCAGGTAGATGTTGTATTGTAAGGATTCAGATGGAGAAGGAAATGGCAACACAATCCAGTATTCTTGCCTGGAGAACCCCATGGACAAAGGAGCCTGGCAAGCTGCAGTCCACAGGGTCACACAGAGTCGGACACGCCTGAAGCAACTTAGCACAAGGTCCCAGAAGAAAAGAAAGGGAAAGGGCCAGAAAAATTATTTAGAGAAATAGTGGCTGAAATTTTCCCTAATTTGGTAAAGAAAATAGGCTAGAAAGCTAGTCTAGAAAGCTCAGAAAATACCAAATAAGATGAGCATTTTATTTTTATTTTTTTTTAATTTATTTATTTATTTATTTTTAAATTTAACTTTACAATACTCTATTGGGTTTGCCATACATCGACATGAATCCACCACAGGTATGAGCATTTTAATTAAAAAGATAAACATTAAAGAAAGACTTTTAAAAGTAGCAGGAGAAAAACAATTTGTTAAATATAAGGAAAATGCCCCAAATCAGTAGATTTTTCATCAGAAATTTTTACAAACCAAAAGGGAATAGTAAGCCATATTCAGTGCTGCAAAGAAGAAAAACTTCAAACCAAGAATTCTCTGTTGAGCAAGGTTTTCATTCAGAATTGAAGAAGAGATCAAGAGTTTCCCAGATAAGCAAAGTTAAAAAAAAAAAAAAGTTTATCACCATTAAACTAACCCTGCAAGAAATATTAAAGGGATTTCTTTAAGCTGAAAGAAATGGCACTAATTAATAAGAAGAAGACATATTAAAGTAAAAATCTCAGTGGAAAAGACAATATATAATATATATCATAATACAGTAAGTCCCCTAAATACAAACCATCAAGTTGCAAACTTTCAAAGATGCAAACATGCATGCCATCAAAGTCAGGTGTGAGTGAAATTGCAATTTGCCCTCCATCTCCTATTGCTGACAGTCCTTCAGCTCTACCATCTCCCAACTCCTCTCCCTCCTCTAGTCAGTAACTCTTCTTGCCTGTTTACTCAATGCCAGCCCCTGAATGGCAGCTGCTATATTGTGCTATTGTACATTTAGCAGTACTATACTTTAAGATTAAAAATGTTTTCTTTATTTTTTGTGTGTTTGTTTTTTAATGTATTTTTTGTGTGAAAAGTATTTTAAACCCACTATAGTACAGTACTATATAGCCAACTCTCTTAGTTGGGTACCTAAGTTAACTTTGTTGGACTTAGGAATGAGCTTTTGGAATAGAATTCATTCATGTGTAGGGGACTTACTGTAAAATAAAGATAGTGGATCAAAAGTAGTAACTATTACTAAAATCATAATAATCAAGGGATGCATAAAATAAAATGGGGTAAAATGTGTTATCAAAATTATAAACTGCAGAGCTGTGCTTAGTTGCTCAGTCATGTCCAACTCTTTGCATCCCCATGGACCATAGCCTGCCAGGTTCTTCTGTTTATGGGGATTCTCCAGGCAAGAATGCTAGAGTGGGTTGCCATGCCCTCCTCCAGGGGATCTTCCCAACCCAGGGATTGAACCCAAGGCTTCTGCATCACAAGGAAGTTCTTTATCGTCTGAGCCACCAGGGAAGCCCAAGAATACTGGAGTGGGTAGTCTATCCCTTCTCCAGGGGATCTTCCTGATCCAGGAATTGAACTGGGGTCCCTGCCTTTTAGGAGAATTCCTTACCAGCTGAGCTACATGGGAAGCCCAAAACATGGTGGGACAGAGTAAAAGGATAAAGTTTTGGAATGTTGTTACCAATTAAAACAGGCTATTTACATAGGATGTTATATGTGAACTTCATAGAAACCACAAGGAAAAAAGCTTATAGTAAATAAAAGAAAATGAGAAAAAGAATGTAACATTAAAGAAAACCACCAATACTTGAGGTAAGAGAGAAAGAGAAGAAGAAAGTTACAGAGATAAACTACATAAACAGCCACAAAACAATTAGCAAATTGTCAATAAGTATGTACATACAATAATTAAATGTAAAATGCTCAATTCACCAATCAAAACATAGAGCAACTGAATGGATAACAAAACAAGACACATCTATATGCTGCCTACAAGCCACTTCGGAGAAAGTACATAAAGAATGAAAGGATGGAAAAAGATATTGCATGCAAATGGAAATGATATCTGGAGCAGCTATACTCATACCAGACAAAACAAACTTTAAAACAAAGAGTGTAATAAAAAGACAAAGCAAAATATTGCACAATAATAAAGGGATTGATCCTGTAAGAAGATACACTTTTATAAGTGTACATGCACCAATATAGGAGCACCAAGATATACAAAGCAAATGTTAAAATTTTAAAGGGAAAATTGTAAACAACAAAATAGTAGCAGAAAAATAGAATAAAATAATAAAGTAAACAAAATAATAGTGCAAGAGTAAAAGTACTAATAGTAATAAACAACCCCTCTTAAATCATTGAATAGGCTTCCCATGTGGCTCAGACGGTAAAGAATCTGCCTGTAATGCAGAAGATATGGGTTCAATTCTGAGTCAAAAAGATCTCCTGGAGAAGGGAATGGCAACCCACTCCAGTATTCTTGCCTGGAGAATTCCATGGACAGGCTACAGTCCATGGGGTTGCAAAGAGTTGGACACAACTGAGTGATTAACAGTAAATCAATAGATAGATCATCCAACCAGAAAATCAATAAGGAAACATCGGACTTAGACAACATATTAGATCAATAAACTTCACATTTATAGATAGAACATTCCATCCAAAAGCAGCAGAATACACATTCTTCTCAAATGCAATGAAACATTCTCTAGGATATGTGACATATTGGGTCACAAGAAAAGAGCCAATAAATTCAAGATTGAAATTGTATCAAACACCTTCTCCAACTGCAATGGTATTAATGTAGAAGTGAAGTAAAGTTGCTCAGTCATGTCTGACTCTTTGCGATCCCATGGACTGTAGCCTACCAGTCTCCTCCGTCCGTGGGATTCTCCAGGCAAGAGTACTGGAGTGGGTTGCCATTTCCTTCTCCAGGAGATCTTCCCAACCCAGGGATCGAACCCGGGTCTCCTGCATTGCGGGCAGATGCTTTACCATCTGAGCCACCAGGGAAGACTCATTAATGTAGAAATCAATCACAAGTGGGAAGAAACTCAAAGCCACATAAACATGAAGATTAAACAACATGCTACTGAAAACCAAGGAGTCATTGAAGAAATTAAAGGAAAAATCAAAACATACCAGCAACAAAAAACTCCCACATATGCTAAAAGATAAGTTCATAGCAATCTACCTCAAGAAAAATAACAAATGAAAAATCTAACCTTACTTCTAAAGAAGTTTTTTTTTTTTTTAATGAAGCCCAAAATTAGTAAAAGGAAGAAAATAGCAAAGATCAGAGCAGAAATTAATGAAATAGAAGCTACAAGGAAATAGAAAAGATCAATCAAACTAAGAGCCAGTTGTTAGAAAAGACAAAATCAACACACCTTTAGCTGGACTCAACAGGAAAATAAGAGAATTCAAATAAATAAAATCAAAGATGAAAGAAATTTCAATTAATACATAGAAACACAACATTTCATAAAAGACTGCTACAATCACTTACATCAACAATTTATCCAATCTAGAAGAAATGGATAAATTCCTAGAAACATATCATCTTCCAAGACTGAGTCTTGGAGGAATAGAAAATCTGAGTAGACAGACTACTAGCTGTCTCTTATACACATCTAGATGTGTATAAGAGACAGCTATAGTNGACTGCTACAATCACTTACATCAACAATTTATCCAATCTAGAAGAAATGGATAAATTCCTAGAAACATATCATCTTCCAAGACTGAGTCTTGGAGGAATAGAAAATCTGAGTAGACAGACTACTAGTAAGGAAATTGCAACAGTAATCAAAATCTCCCAACAACTGAAAGCCAGGACTAGTTGGTTTCACTCCTGAATTCTACAAAATATTCAAAGAAGATACTACTTACCCTTCTCAAATTCTTATAAAAATGTGAAGGGAAGGGAAACCTTCCAAACATTTTACAAAGCCAGCATTACCCTATACTGGGCTTCCTTTGTGATTCAGCTGGTAAAGAATCCACTCACAATGCGGGAGGCCTGGGTTCAATCCCTAGGTTAGGAAGATCCCCTGAAGAAGGGAAAGGCTACGCACTCCAGTTTTCTGGCCTGAAGAATTCCAGGGACTGTATAGTCCAGAAGTCACAAAGAGTGGAACATGACTGAGTGATTTTCACTTTCAGCCCTATACCAAAATCAGACAAGGACACCACAAAAAAATAAAAGTACAGCCCAATATCCTTAAATTTTGGGTTCCAAGATGGTGACTGCAGCCACGAAATTAAAAGATGCTTACTCCTTGGAAGAATGGTTATGACCAACCTAAATAGCATATTAAAAAGCAGAGATATTACTTTGCCAACAAAGGTCTGTCTAGTCAAGGCTGTGGTTTTTCCAGTGGTCATGTATGGATGTGAGAGTTGGACTGTGAAGAAGGCTGAGCACCGAAGAATTGATGCTTTTGAACTGTGGTGTTGGAGAAGACTCTTGAGAGTCTCTTGGGCTGCAAAGNTTTTTCCAGTGGTCATGTATGGATGTGAGAGTTGGACTGTGAAGAAGGCTGAGCACCGAAGAATTGATGCTTTTGAACTGTGGTGTTGGAGAAGACTCTTGAGAGTCTCTTGGGCTGCAAAGAGATCCAACCAGTCCATTCTAAAGGAGATCAACCCTGGTGTTCATTGGAAGAACTGATGCTGAGGCTGAAACTCCAATACTTTGGCCACCTCACGCGAAGAGTTGACTCATTGGAAAAGACCCTAATGCTGGGAGGGATTGAGGGCAAGAGGAGAAGGGGACGACAGAGAATGAGATGGCTGGATGGCATCACTGACTCGATGCACATGAGTTTAGGTGAACTCTGGCAGTTGGTGATGGACAGGGAGGCCTGGCGTGCTGCGATTCATGGGGTCACAAAGAGTCAGACACGACTGAGTGACTGAACTGAACTGGTCCTTAATTAACACAGATGCAAAAATCCTCAACAAAATGGTAGCAAGACAAATTCAACAAATCAATACAATATTGTAAAGTTATTAACCTCCAATTAAAATAAATACATTTATATTAAAAAAAATACATTAAAAAGGTCATACACCATATTCAAGTGGGATTTATTCCAGGGATGCAAGGATGTTCAACATCAACATATCCATCAATATGACACATTAATGATCAATACATTATTAACAAAATGAACAATAAAATCATATGATTATCTCAATAGATGCAAAAAGTATTTGACAAAATTAACATCCATTCATGATAAACAGTGTCAACAGACTGGGTATAGAGGGAACATACTTCAACATAATAAAGGCCCTGTATGACAAACTCACAGCTATCATTAGTGGTGAAAAGCTAAAAGCTTTCCCTGTAATATCAGAAATGAGACAAGAATGCACACTCTGGCCATTTTTAATCAACATAGTATTGGTAATCATTTTAATCAACACAGCATTAAACAAGAAAAATAAATAAAAAGCAACCAAACTTAAAACCAAGAAATAAAATGTCACTATTTTTAGATGTAATATATAGAAAACTCTAAAGATTCCATCAAAAAAGATAAATGAATTCAGTAAAATTTCAAGATATAAAATCAATAAACAGAAATCTGTGGCATTTCTACACACTAATAACAAATCATCAAAAATTTTTAAATCTTATTTACAATAGCATCAAAAAGAATAAATTACTNTAAAGATTCCATCAAAAAAGATAAATGAATTCAGTAAAATTTCAAGATATAAAATCAATAAACAGAAATCTGTGGCATTTCTACACACTAATAACAAATCATCAGAAATTTTTAAAATCTTATTTACAATAGCATCAAAAAGAATAAATTACTTGGGAATAAAGTTAACCAAGGTGAAAAGTCTATACAACTGAAAACTAAGACACTTATGAAAGAAACCGAAGAAGACACAAATAAATGGAAAGACATCTCATGTTCATGGATTAGAAGTATTAATATTGTTTAAATGTCCATAATACCTACAACGATCTGAAGATTCAGTGCAATCCTTATCAAAATCCCAATGGCATATTTCACAAAACTAGGACAAATACTCTAAAAATTTTTTGGAACCACAAAAGATCATAAATATCCAAGACAATTTTAAGGAAGAACAGAGTTGGAGCTATCACACATCCTGATCTCAGAGCATGCTAACATATATCAATAGTATATAGAGTAGCTATGGTAATCTGAACAGTATGATGTGCTCAGTTACAGTCATGTTAACTCTTTTGTGACCCCATGGACTGCAGCCTGCCAGACCCCTCTGTCCATGGAATTTTCCAGACAAGAATACTGGAGGGGGTTGCCATTTCCTCCTCCAGAACAGTATGATACTGGCAAAAAAAAAAAAAAGTATAGAATAGCAGAACAGATTGAGAGCCT
Source organism: Neotragus pygmaeus (assembly GCA_006410875.1). Lineage (NCBI taxonomy): Eukaryota > Metazoa > Chordata > Mammalia > Artiodactyla > Bovidae > Neotragus > Neotragus pygmaeus. Next base: position 1,112,475 of record SJYV01028392.1, on the reverse strand, counting down.
ATAAATAAACTCACACATATATGGAAAAATTATGGCAAAGGAAAGAACATACAATGAAAAAAGCATTCTCAACACCATTCTTCAATAAACCGTGTTGAGAAAACTGGATAGTCACATGCAAAAAAAAAAAAAAAAACCGCAAAACCTAGATCACTATCTTACAATGTTAGACCTGAAAACATAAAATTCNAAGCATTCTCAACACCATTCTTCAATAAACCGTGTTGAGAAAACTGGATACTCACATGCAAAAAAAAAAAAAAAACCGCAAAACCTAGATCACTATCTTACAATGTTAGACCTGAAAACATAAAATTCCTAAAAGAAAACATAGTCAGTAATTTCATTGTCATTGATCTTAGTGAATTTTTTGTGTATGGTCTGATTCCAAAGGCAAGGGAAACAAAAGCAAAAATAAGCAAATTGGACTATATCAAACTACAGAGCTTCTGCTCAGTGAAGGAAATAATCATCAAACTGAAAAGGCAACCCCTCTAATGGAAGAAGATGCTTGCAAATCATGTATCTGATAAGATACTTGTAAATCATATGTCTGATATCTAAAATATATTTATAAACCTCATACTACTCAACAACAAAAAGAAACAACCCACTTAAAAAGGAAGTGTTTGAATAGGCATTTTTCCAAAGAACACTTACAGATGGCCAGCAGGCACATGAAAAGATGAAATCAACATCACCAATTATTGGAGAAATGCAAATCAAAACACAATGAGACACTACCTCATACCTGTTAAAATGACTATTATGGAAAAGACAAGAAACAACAAATGTTGAAGAGGATGTGGAGAAAAAGGGACTCTTGCACACAGGTGGTGGGAATATAAATTGATACAGCCACTATGAAGAACAGAACGGAGGTTCCTCAAATTTAAGACTGCAACTACCATATTATCCAGCTATTTCCATTATTAGGTATTTATCAAAAAAACATGAAAACCCTAATTTGAAAAGATATGTGTGTTCAATTGCATCATTATTTACAACTGGCTAGAGATGGAAACATGGAAGCACCCCAAGCACTCATCAATGGATGGACTGATAAAGGATGTGGCACTTACATGTGGGCATGCTGTGCGCCCAGGCACTCGTCATATCCAGCTCTTTCTGACCCCATGGACTGGAGCCTGTCAGGCTCCGCTGTGGGATTTTCCAGCCAAGACTAGTGGAGTTAGTTGCCATTTTCTCCTCTAGGAGCTTCCAGACCTAGGGATGGAACGCTTATCTCCTTCATTGGCAGGTAGATTCTTTACCATTGAGTCACCTGGAAAGCCTGTGTGTCTGTGTGTGTGTGTGTGTGTGTGTGTATAGTACTACTCAGCCATACCTGTGGTGGATTCATGTCAATGTATGGCAAAGCCAATAGAGTATTGTAAAGTAAAATAAAGCAAAAAAAAATAAATAAATAGATTAAAAAAACATAATTAGATAAAAAAAGGATTCTAAAACTTAAAAAACATATATATATGAAATTTTGTCATTTCCAACAACATGGATTGACCTAGAGGGTATTATGCTAAGTGAAATAAATCAAATGGAGAAAGATATCATTCACATAAAAAAAGCTGTTAAAAAAGAACCAACCAAACAAAATTAAACAAAACAAACTCCTAGGTATAGAGAAAAGATTGCTGGTGATCAGAGGGGAAGGGGTTTGAGGGGAGGGTGAAACTGTTGAAGGGGGTCCACCTTACAGTAATAGATGGCAACTAGACTTGTGGCTATGACAACCGTAGAGTGTATACAGGTGGCATACTATAATTCTGTGTGCCTGAAACTGATATAATGGGAGAGGGGAAGAAAGGCAGGAAGGAGGGAAAGAAGGGAGACAAGAAAGAAAAAAGTCATGGTCAGTAAAATAATCCATTTTCAAATCATCGTTATGTTTAATGGAAAACATCTGAAAAAAAGATGCATATGTAACTGAAGCACTTTGCTGTACATCTGAAACCAACACAACTGCAACTATAGTTCAGTTTTTTAAAAGGGACAAACTACTGATGTGTGGAACAACATGAAATGAATCTCAAAACAGCATGTCAAATAAAAGAGGCCAAACCGAAGCAACAAAAACAAAAGCAGAAATCATTATTATGAAGAATGGATTTCCCCAGATCACCAACCTAGGGGTTCACCCACCTCCCTCCCACGGGCCTGTTTCGGAAACTCCTGATGGGTCTGTGAGCCACTGCAAGACAGACAGCTGCAGGAGGCAGTGGCCCCGGCTCCCACACACCCTGCTCACCACAGCTGGCCACATCCTGCCCTGACTCAGGCCATTCTGATCTCAGTTCCTGGAAGCCAGTTGAACCTGCGGAGGGAGACAGTCTCCTTTTCTCTGCCCCAAGGGGGGGCCATTGATGAGGATCTGAAAATCCCCTGACCCTTCCTGGGAGCCACCAGGGTCCTGTCACCAGATTCTGCACACCTGAGCCTGATCTGTGGTGGGCTTCTCCACCTGTCACCTGGCTAAGCCCCTCCCCTTAACTTGGGACCTACAGTTCCCTGTGATGTATTTGCCTATAAGCCACCTCAGAGCCGAATTTTTTACCCCAATAAGGCCATCTAAGTCCTGGCTCATCACATTGCTGCCAGGCTTATGGGGGCTCTTGCTCTAGGCACCCGGCCCACATCCCACAGCAAGCTGACCTCTGCCCATCACCCCAGTCCCCATTCCTGCCACACTCTGCAGTGCTCCATGCTTGCCCTTTGCCCTGTCTGGATCCCAAGGTCCTCAGTTGCTCAGAAACCTGTATGGGGGCTTTATCATTGTCCATGGGCTTCTTGCCACCAGCTACCATTTTGGAGCTATTATTAGAGTGAAAACTTCCTTGGATATTTAATTAAAGAAGTAGCTATACAAGGAACTTGCCTCCACGTCACAGGAGCACTGATTAGACCCTGGCCTTGGCCATATTCAGCTAAGACTCTCAGGATCCCAGGGCATGGCAGGCTACTGGGAGCCCCATCTCCCTGACGGCACACCTGGTCTCCCCCAACTGAAGTGCCAGGTATGCCCAAAGCCACAGCTCCCCCCTTCCCACTGCATTGCTAATGACCACCCAGTCCTTGCCCTGTGGTCTCTCTCAAAGCCTGTCTTTCCATCTACTGCTTACGCTTTATTTCTTAGAGTAAAAGACAATTTTCAAACACCCATTTATCATGTTTGGCTTCAGCTCTCCCTGTTATCTTGCTGCGATTCAGATCCAGGTTTGNAGTTCTTCTGTGTATTCTTGCCACCTCTTCTTAATATCTTCTGCTTCCATTAGGTCCATACCATTTCTGTTCTTGAGCAGGGACTGACTCTCTAGAGTTACACTGTCCAACAAGGTGACCTCATGTGGTTATTTAAATAAAATTAAAAATTCAGTTATTCAGTTGTACTAACCACATGTCTAGTGTGCAATACCACTTGGGTCTAGTGGCCACAGTATTGAACAATGCAGATACAGACCATGTTCACCATTGCAGAAAGTTCTGTTGGACCATGCTGGTCTTAAAAGACAAGAAACCAAGCAACCATAACGCATTGATTTAGAGTCCTGGAGCTGGAGATTTGGGTGACAGTTATGATATTTAGTAACTGGTTTCATTAGCAAATACATCACTTTTTAAGTATTAGTTTTGTCACTTGTGATGTGCATTAATAATAGTACTCACCTTATAGGTGGTTATGAAGATAAAATGATGCATAGCTCTTTGGAAGCTGTAAAATGCTACATAAATATATGACATCGGTATTATTTCAATGATACCATCTCTGTACCTTTGGGTAATTTCCACTGTTTTCCTTGTTTGCTTCCATGTACAAAATCATGTCATTCACAAATAAAGATAGTTTGACTTTTTCCTTTTCCATTCTGGATGCCTTTTATTTCATTTTCTTGTCTAATTACTCTGATGAAAATCACCAGTACAGTGTTGAATAGAAAATGGTTAGAACAGACATTTGTATCTAGTTTCTGATCTTAAGGGGAAAGTTTTTAGTCTTTCTCCATTAAGTATGATGTTGCTGCTGCTGCTAAGTCACTTCAGTCGTGTCTGACTCTGTGCGACCCCATAGACGGCAGCCCACCAGGCTCCCCCTTTCCTGGGATACTCTAGGCAAGAACACTGGAGTGGGTTGCCATTTCCTTCTCCAATGCATGAAAGTGAAAAGTGAAAGTGAAGACGCTCGGTCATGTCCAACTCTTAGCGACCCCATGGGCTGCAGCCTACCAGGCTCCTCCGTCCATGGGATTTTCCAGGCAAGAGTACTGGAGTTGGGTGCCACTGCCTTCTCTCTGTAGGTTATTTGTAGATACCCTTTATCGGGTTGAGGAAGTTCCCTCCTTTTTTAAGATTTGTATTGGAGTATTACTGATTTTGGAGAAGAAAATGGAAACCCACTCCAGTATTCTTGTATTCTAGCCTGGGAAATCCCCTGGACGAGGAGCCTGGCAGGCTGCAGTCCATGGGGTTGCCGAGTCAGACACGACTTAGCTACTAAACAACAACATATTTGATTTACAGTGTTGTGTTAGTTTCAGGTGTACAACAAAGTGAATCAGTTATACGTATAGATATATCCACTGTGGGTTTTTTTTTGTTTGCTTCTTTTCTCATATAAGCTATTCAGAGTATTGAGTAGAGTTCCCTGCACTATACAGCAGGTTCTTATTAGTTATCTATTTTATACATCATAGTATGTATATGCCAGTCTTAATCTCTCAATTTATCCCTTATCTGCTGGTAACCATAAGTTTGTTTTCTACATCCATGATTCTACTTCTATTTTATAAATAAGTTCACTCGTACCCTTTCTTTTCTGCAAGTTCCCTTCTTTTCTAAGTCTCTTTAGTTTGTCTTATTTGTTATCATGAAAGTGTGTTGGCCCTTTCTTATACCTTTCTGCTCGTTCAATTTGCTTATCACATTTTCTTTGCTCTTACACTTATTTTTTTTTCTCTCTCTTAGCTCTTTATAGATGTGGAAACCAACTATGTCACTGGCTGTACTTAGTACCATCCCACAAAGAATTTTCTTCCCCGAAAGGTCAGACTAGAGTATATGGTTGTGTTAGACAAATTCATAGCACCTATATTAAGGCTGGTGCTAAAGAACCAATGCAGAATTCATGTTCTACTTCAGTGGGAATTGTTATTTCTTGGCATAAGACCCATATACCATTAATGTTTGCTATTTATTTATTTAGCCACATGTGCAGCATGTGGCATCCTAGTTCCCTGGCCATGGTTGGAACTTGTGCACCCTGCAGGGGAAGCACAGAGCCTTAACTAATGGAATGCCAGGAAATTCCCTGAGAGTTCTTTATAGTTACAGATTTAGCAGTGTATTTCAGTGTTTCAGAGCCCTTTTCTTCAGGAAAGATAAACAGGTTTTATTGTGGCCTTCTTCCATTTTATCCCCAGCCTTCCCTTATTTTCTGCATATTAGTCTGAGGAACATTCAAGCTCATTATATCCATGGTCAAAGAGAGATTTTATAGTCTCCGAAAGAACTCACCATTGTGGGGTACACAGTGAACATCATCTCCAGGGCCCTTATGTATTATATTCCTCTTTATTCAGCTTAAACTCCCTTTGTTTTCATTGCAGTGCCAATTTGCTGACTCTTATTTAATTTACTTGACCAGACTACCTTCTCAAGCTCTGGTGATATTAGGCCTATTCTCTTAACTCTTGCCCATCTCCCCTTTCTAAGACACTGACCATTTTTACAGTTCCCTCTATCTCCTGTGTATCAGCCTTCATCTAGCGTCCTCTTGATTCCAAAGAAACCTCACAAATGTACTTACACTGAGATATGAGAAGCTTCGTATGTGATCTTTCCCCAGAGAGCGAACATTTAAAAACAGGACAGCCAGGAGTGGTGTGGCCGGTGGCTCCTGATCTTCACTCGCCTGTGTGATTCCCTCCCCTTGAATGTGGAGCTGACTTAGTGACTTGCTTCTGTTTTCGAACAAGGGCTGGGGTGCCTGTAGCACAGAAAGGCAAACTCTGACAGCAAGTGTTTGAAGTGAAGTAAGGGTTTTGCAGCCACAGATAATTAATACCCGTGGACAATATGTACTCCAAAGTAATGACTTCCGAATGGTGAGCATCCAGATGTGCAGAAAGAAGAAGAGCAAGATTTTAGAGCAGTGGCTCTCCCTAGCTCTGCGCCGTGGAGACAACCGCCTACTCTTAAACACGAGGTCATCTTTACTTGTAGCAGCTAAGAACCTTACAGTCCATAAAACCAACCCTTCAGGATCTGCTTTGCTCAATTTACAGTTGCTAGTACTATGTGAACCTGACTTAGGCCAGTTTCTGAGGTTTCATCTTTTCCTTTATGATTTGACCCAGATAAGTTGTCATCGATCTGCACCAGGTTTGTACTCTTGCAGTTCTCCAACTTGTCGGAATTACTTCCACTGCTTCTCTCTAGCTGTTAGCAACATCCCCCAGCTTGGCACTATTAGGAAAATACTGTGTGAGTATACTCTTTAAGCCCATTACCTAAATCATGAAGAAAGCATCCTGGTGTAGGAGAATAAATCATTTTGGAACTAACAAGATAAATCACATATTAGTACCTCTTTGAAAATCATTCTCAAATCAGATATATTATTTGAACTACATTAATATTTTCCTAGTTTTCTTGAGAAGCATAGACTGTGCTAGACCCTAAAGGTCCTGGTAGACCCAGGTCTCATTTTTCTCCTACATGTCCTCCAAGCCAAGCTTGGGAAGGTGTCTGCTTGGGTTTCCCCCACACCTTCATCCAGAGGATGCCAGACTCAGATTTGACAGCACAAGTCTTGGCTGTCAACAGTGCAGTCATGCAGACAGGAAACAGTGACAAGAAACTGCGGGGGCGGTGGAGGGAGAGCAAAGTGTGGGGATTTCTTAGGGTCTGTCTCTCTCTGCTTAAAAGAGGGGACAGCTGCTGCCCATGAGGGATGACGCTGCTGTCCCTCTCATTTGTGCTATTCGGCATTCTATTCTATGGGTAGTAAATGGCCTGTCTCTATAACACTGAGATTTTACAGTGCCAAGTGGATGCTACCTGATACATAGTTACAAGTTATTTTGAATGCCTCACTCCAGTTGCTCTGTGAGCTGCAAGCTCACATCCACTAATTCAGAAGTTTGACAGGGTCTGACTTGCATGATAGGATAATAGATATCCCTATCAGCTCAGTGCCTGATTTACAGAGAATTAAGCAAGATAGTGTAGAAAAAAGAAAGAAAACAAAAGAGAGTATTCTTCCATCAGAGTTTTCAGTACTCTAAAGAGGAAAGAACATAATTTTAAAAGTCTGTGGATCCCCAGAAATAGAAGTATATGCATACTTGTGTGCATATGTGGTGTGAGTGTGAATGTGTATGCCTATTGAAGAAATTCTAGAGAGAGAGAGTCGTGCCAGAATTGCTGCTCAAAATATACAGAATCAAGGGCTCTGTGAGTTTATTGAGTGTAAGCTTCTCTGAAAGTAGTAACTAACTGTACAAGGATGGCAGGGTGTGATGGAGAAATGGGATAAAGGATATAGACGTGCAGTTGTCATGATTAAATTGCAAATCTCCCTCTATTTCCCAGTAGGTAACAGTAGAAAATAACATTCTAGACAGTAAAGGACAAATACACTAGCTTAATGAGGGCTTTGTGGTTGGACCCCAAGATATGTAAAGAAAGGCAAGTATAAATAGCAGCACTATACTGGATTTTGAAAAAAGAAGAAAAAAATGTTGGCTGCTTTTTCTAATTCCAATAGTGAGTTCAAGTGTGGAGATTCCTTAAAAAACTACAAATAGAACTGCCTTATGACCCAGCAATCCCACTGCTGGGCATACACACTGAGGAAACCAGAATTGAAAGAGACACGTGTACCCCCATGTTCATCGCAGCACTGTTTATAATAGCCAGGACATGGAAGCAACCTAGATGTCCATCAGCAGACGAATGGATAAGAAAGCAGTGGTACATATACACAATGGAGTATTACTCAGCCATTAAAAAGAATACATTTGAATTAGTTCTAATGAGGTGGATGAAACTGGAGCCGATTTTACAGAGTAAAGTAAGCCAGAAAGAAAAACACCAATACAGTATACTAACACATATATATGGAATTTAGAAAGATGGTAATGATAACCCTATATGTGAGACAGCAAAAGAGACGCAGATATAAAGAACAGACTTTTGGACTCTGTGGGAGAAGGAGAGGGT
>SJYV01028392.1:1001487-1101720 GCA_006410875.1 Neotragus pygmaeus | reverse complement strand
AAAAAAAAAAAACCAAGAGTGAGTTCAGACAAAGGGATTAATTTTCACGTAGACTAACCTTGAGAAGATTGTCATCTCCAAGTTCAGGGAGTTTAAAATATATGCACCCCCCAACCCATATTACAGTTCATTTCATAATAAAGTTTCTTTTTTCTTTTTTGACTGTGTGGCTTGTGAAATCTCAACCAGGGCTCAAACCTGTGCCCCTACAGTGGAAACGTGAAGTCTTAACTACTGGACCACCAGGGACCACCGATTTACTGTAAAACCAGTAAATTTTAAAAGCTTAAGTTTCCAGTTTTGACTCTGGTCATTTCCCCAGTTTGGAGGTAGCAAGGAGAGAACACAGTGCCCCCTCACCTAGTTAATTCCTATTTATTTCACAGGTTTCATTCAATAGGTTTTTCATGAATTTCTCATGTTCCACACACTAGATTGCTCTGCTTCAATGTATGCTCTCATATCAACTTGACCTTTTTCATCTTACCATTTATCAAAGCTTGTCATTGTGTATTTTTGTACTTATTTCTTTTGTCTATCACCAGAAAGCTGATATTTATTGTTCTCCCCTTTTTAAACTGAGAAATAACTTGCATATAACATTGTATAAGTTTAAAGTGTATGGTGTATTGATTTGAAATGTTTATATGTTGCTATGTGGTTACCACCATAGTCTTAGGTAACTTTTCCATCATGTCACATACTTAGCATTTCTTTTTTGTCGTGAGAACATTTAAGCTCTAGTCTTGGAGCAGCTTTGAAATGTATAGTGCAGGGTCATTGTCTATACTCACCATTCTGTACATTAGATCCCCAGAACATACTCACCTTCTAACTGTAGGTTTGTGCTCTTTGACCAACATCTCCCTGTTTCCCCACTACTTAGACCCTGGTAAATAGCATTCTCATCTCTGTTTCTATGAGATCATGTTTTTAGATTCCACATATGAGTGAGATCGTAAAGTATTTCTCTTTCTCTGTTGGATTTATCTCACTTAGCATAATGCCCTCAAGGTCAATCCATATTGTCACAAATGGCAGGATTTCCTTCTTTCTCATGGCTGAATAATATCCATTGAGGGCCTCCTTAGTTGCTCAGACGGTAAAGAATCTGCCCACAATGCAGGAGATCCAGGTTCAATCCCTGGATCTAGAAGATTCCTTGGAAAAGGAGGTCATATCTCATTCTGGTTTTGATTTGTATTTCCCTGATGATTAGTCATGTTGAGCACCTTTTTGTGTATCTGTTGGTCATTTGTATGTCTTCTTTGAAAAAACATGTATTCAGGGATGTTCTTTAAAATGACAACTGATAGCTGACTTGGGTGGCTTTTGTTTGTCACATTCCCTTTTTTCTGCTTAGGGCATAGTTATATTGGAAGAGAAGCAGCCACTTCGCAAACATAGGCAATAAACATTAAATGAAAACCACATTCTATGCTGAGTCTGAGCAAAAAGACAGATGTGGCATAGATTCCCCAGTGGCATCACACAGCCGCCATACTGCTTGGGACTTTAGCGCAAGAAAAATAACCACTTTGCTGATGTTAATTGTATTTTTTTTTTCAGTTTCTCCTGCAGTAGTATAGAAGGATAAGCAAAGAAGGAATGATATTGACTACTACTACAGAAGAGAGCTATTATTAGGGTTTTATTAGACTGGGGTGTGATGTGAGAGAAAGTTATACTGCTTCCTGGGAGCTTGTGATTGAAGAAGTCAGTAGAAGAAAGTTGAGGGTGAAACCAAGACCCCACTGAAGAGAAAAGTGTTAATTGAATAAGTTAAGACAAAAGAAATGGAAGAGAAATTATGAGAATCTGTGGGATATCTAATGTGCAGCTTATTACGTGTGGTTGAGTTGGAAGAGAAGCTCAATGTAGTTAGTATACTTATTGTGGTGCATTAAAAGCAGAGTGAATTGATTTTATATAACTATCCTCTGCCATCTTTTAAACAAAATAATGACTAATACAATGCTGCAAATGTGATNGTGTGGTTGAGTTGGAAGAGAAGCTCAATGTAGTTAGTATACTTATTGTGGTGCATTAAAAGCAGAGTGAATTGATTTTATATAACTATCCTCTGCCATCTTTTAAACAAAATAATGACTAATACAATGCTGCAAATGTGATTCTCTGGAAAAGCTTTTGGGGAAAGGAGATTTCTTTTGCCGAATCCCTGTCATTATGTCATAGATTACTTAGCATACTTATTTGACCTTGAGAACTATACTTTTGTTAAAGGAAGTTAGTTAAAGGAATGCTCTCCTAAAAAGAATAATTATATTGAGAATTATCCTTACAAAATCAGCTATTTAGATCAATTGTTTCTACTTTTAAATATATAGAGTACAGTACCAAAAAAATAGAGAACTCTGCTTTTGGAAGGTGAGGCCAAAGCACAGCACGCATTAAGAGGCTCACAACATGGAGCTCTCTCTCCTCTTTCCTCTGGAAATACCTTGCCGAATGACTCTAGGGTGGGCCTCGGATTCGTCCACACTAGGGAAAGGCCCAGCTTGCTCGTGAAGCCGGCCAAAACCTCTCATTGGAGGCAAACTCTGGTCTCACTTTTTCAGAACTTGCATCTGACCTCCTGAGTTTTACACGGTTTTTCTATTTTCTCCATTGACTAGGCTACTGTTCGCCTTAGAATAGTGCTTGCCCCATATACCGATACTATTTATATCCTGCTTCTCACTGATTGACCTAGCTTTGGAATCCTTACTTGCCCTGATCTTTGATGATTGTGTGCACTGCCTCACTGGCTTGCCTTGTGGCTTCTGGTCCATTTCCTGCTCTGACTTCCAGTACTTGCTCAGTCAGTAGCAGATACCCTGTCTATGCTTCTCTGGTTCCTTGGCCAGGCTCTTATAAACTGTTGAGTTCTTTTACAGGGTTAAATGCCAAGAAACAGAAAGAGATGAACTGTTAGGCAGGAAATTCATGTGAACACATAAACTTTACCTGTGTCAACCATATGGGAAAAGCCAGACTTCCTGTCGGTGACTATTCATAGCATCTCTTTCTCAGTCAGTCAGGAACTGGTTAACCCCTGGAAGCTGATTTTATGGGCAGGCTTCACTGAGATGCCTGCATTTCAAGCCCCTAACAGTCAATGCCTTCTCTCTCACTCTTTTTTTTTTTTTAACACTTATCTCAAAAGAACATCCTCATAGAAGAGCTCGTTCAGGCTGAATAAATGGTCAATGAAGGGTCAAGGGTCTATTGTTCAAAAATAAGGGAAAAGTTTATGGTACAACACTATTGCTTTCTCTTATATGCTTTTTAAAATATTTTTATTAATAAGACTTTTAAAATAAATTTGTTATTTATTTATTTACCTGGCTGTGTTTGGTCTTAGTTGTGCTGCATGGACTCCATAGCTGTGGTGTGCAGGCTCAGTGGTTATGGTGGACAGACTTAACTTCTCTGCAGCATGTAGGGACTTAGTTCCCCAACCTGGGATCGAACCTGCATGCCCTACAAGGTGGATTCTTAACTAACAACCAGGGAAGTCCCAAGACTATTTTTTTAAGAGCAATATTAGTTCACAGCAAAATTGATGGGACAATACAATACAGATATCTCCCATATACCTCCTACCCCTACACTTGCACTACCTCCTCTGTTATCAGTATACCCAGCAGAGTGCAACATTTGTTAAAATTGATGAACCTATATCAATATATCATCATCACCCAAAGTCCATAGTTTACATTATAGTTCACTCTTGATATTGCACATTCTATGGATTTGGACAAATGTATTCAGAGACACCAAGGGCACATTTCATGCAAAGATAGGCACAATAAAGGAGAGAAATGGTATGGACCTAACAGAAGCAGAAGATATTAAGAAGAGGTGGAAAGAATACACAGAAGAACTGTTCAAAAAAGATCTTCACAAACCAGATAACCATGATGGTGTGATCACTCACCTAGAGCCAGACATCCTGAAGTGCAAAGTTAAGTGGGCCTTAGTAAGCATCACTACGAACAAAGCTAGTGGAGGTGAAGGAATTCCAGCTGAGCTATTTCAAATCCTAAAGATGATGCTGTGAAAGTGCTGCACTCAATATGCCAGCAAATTTGGAAAACTCAGCAGTGGCCACAGGACTNAAGTTAAGTGGGCCTTAGTAAGCATCACTACGAACAAAGCTAGTGGAGGTGAAGGAATTCCAGCTGAGCTATTTCAAATCCTAAAGATGATGCTGTGAAAGTGCTGCACTCAATATGCCAGCAAATTTGGAAAACTCAGCAGTGGCCACAGGACTGGAAAAGGTTTGTTTTCACTCCAATCCCAAAGAAAGGCAATGGCAAAGAATGTTCAAACTACCACACAATTGCACTCATTTCACACACTAACAAAGTAATATTCAAAATTCTCCAACCTAGGCTTCAGTAGTACATGAACTGAGAACTTCCAGATGTTTAAGCTGGATTTAGAAAAGGCAGAGGAACCAAAGATCAAATTGCCAACATCTGTTGGATCATAGNTACTTGTTATGAGGACCATTTTCTGGCATGTGGCCTGGTTTATCTTCCCTTTCTCTGGAAGTTTTTAGGAATTGTGTTAAACCTTATATCAGTTTTGGAGAATTGACTCCTTTAAGTTCTCCAATTTATGAACATAGCATATTTCTCCATTTATTTCTATCTTTGACTTCTCTCTTCAGCACTCTGTAGTTGTTAGCATACCTGTGCCTATTTTGTTAGGTTTACACCTCAGAATTTCTTTTTGCTTTAGTGATTATAAGTCATATTATATTCTAAATTTCAGTTTTCATATATTTATCGCCAGTATGTAGAAATACAATTAATGTTTGCACATTGATCTTATAGCCTGAAAATGTGTTTCTTAGTTCCAGGTGTTTTTATGTTTGTTTTTTGCTTGTTTGTCTTCTGTAGATTTCTTAGGGTTTTTATGAAGACCCTCGTGCCATCTGCAAATGGGGGCAGTTTTATTTCTTTCTTTCTGACCTGTATACCTTTTATTTCCTTTCTTTTTTCTATTTTGCTGTCTAGGACTTACAGTATCATGCTGAAGAGAAGTGGACTCAGTGTCCTTGTCTTGTGCCTGATCTTAGGGGAAAACATTCAAATCTTTCACCATCACATATAATGTTGGCGGTAGGGATTTTGCAGATGTTCTTTACCAAGCTGAGGAAGGCTCACTCTATTCCTAGTTATCTGACAGTTTTATCATAAATAATGTTGAATTTTGTCAAATGATTTTTCTGCATCAACTGATAGAATCATATGATTTTTCTTCTTTAGCTTAAAAGTATTATGGATTATATTGCTTGATTTGTGAATATTAAACCAGCATTTCATCCTTAGAATAAACCAGCTTGTTCATGTCAATTATTTTATATATTACTGAATTCTATTTGTTAACATTTTCTTAAGAATCTATGTGGCTATATTGATGATATTGGCCTGTAGTCTTTTTTGTACTTTTTTTTGTTTTGTTTTCTTTTGCTTTCAGGATAATACTTGCTTTACAAAATGAGTTGATGTTCTCAATTTTATTTTCTGAAAGAATTGTGCAAAATTGGCATTTGTTAATTCTTCTTTTGACACTTTGGTAGAATTTTCAGCAAAACCGTCTGGCCTGAAGATTTATTTTTTGAGAATTTAAAAATTATGAATTCCGTTTGTTTGATAGCTATAGGGCAATCCAAATTTGAAATGTTTTATTTCATATTAGGAGAGTTGTGGTAGATTGTGCTTTTCAAAGAATTGGTTCTTTCCATCTAAGTTGTCAAATGTATGTGTATAGAACTGTTTCTAGTTTTCCTTTTTTATGTTTCTGATGTCTGCAGGGAGTGTAGTCATTACCTGTTTCATTCCTAATACTGCTAATGTCTGTCTTGCCATCTTTTTTGTCAACCCTGTTAGAGGTGTGTCTGTTTATTGACCTTCAAAACAACCACCATTTATTTCATTGATTATTTTTCTGTTTTCATTTAATTAATTTCTGCTCTTATCTTTCTTGCTTCCTTCTTTATGCTTGCTTTAGATTTGCTTTGCCTTCTTTTTTCTATTCCTAAGGTGAAAGCTTAGACTATTGATTTGAGTCTATTTTATTTTCTAATCTAAGCTTTTAAAAACATGTTTTGGAAGTCTGAGGTCTTCTGCCAGTGTTCAGCACGTGTTCTGTAGTTGTGATGGGGAGGGAGGCTCACGAGGAAGGGGATATATACATATATAGTTATGACTGATTCACTTTGTTGCATGGCAGAAACAGACACAACATTCTAAAGCAATTATCCTCCAATTAAAAAATAAATTAAAAAATAAAATGAATTAAAATCAATATATCACCCAAAAAGGAAACTCTCTGGGTCTATCATGTGCCCTCCATTGATTAAATCACTTGATGGGAGAGATGGTTGGAAAAAGCAAGAACTGTGCACGAAAAAAAAAAAAGTTTTAATCAAGAAGAAGAGCTTGCGCATGGTTTCAATTCAATGAATATAGAAGGAAAAGCTTTTTCTTTTTATGAAAAGTTGTTGAAATTCTATGATCCATTTAAATGCCCAGATACTTAGCATTGTACCCATTAAATGGGGTACAATGTGCCGTTTTCTAGATGCAGACCCTGACACTCAGATGTTTGGCAGTTTCTTTATTAATTAACAATGATGGTAGAAGCAACACTCCCCACCCTTGTCTCCACTACAGCATTTCAGCCTGTGCTAGCCATTCCCACCGGTTGGAGCAGAGGCTGTCCGTAAGGGATCTGGGCAGGTTCCACCCCAAAACCATCCATGCACAGTCTACAACCCAGAGTAGATGTGGGGACTGGCAAGAGTGAGGGTCAGTGGATGGCATCTACCTTCCTCTTCTTGCATTCAGGCTCCAGTCAAGTCAGGCCAAAGGAGCCAGGCCCTGGGCCTCTGCAGGCACCTGGATGGTGGACATCCATGCATAAAGGCCAGCCTAGGTCTTTCAGGAGGGTTGCAACTTCCAAACTGCTAAAGTAAATCAACAAACTCCAGATAGGCAGGGCAAGCCAACTCCACTACTTGCCAACTGTGTGATTTTGGGTAAATGTATGATCAGTTCAGCACTTCACTTTCCTCTTCTGAGAAATGGAATGATATTGGTGTCCATCTCCTAGGGTTGCTCTGAGGGTTAAGGAGTTACTCTATGTGAAGTTCTTTGAACAAGGTCTGGCAGGAGTAGGGACCAAATCAGTACTGATGTTTGCTCTGACTTGCCCATCCAAACTCCTTCAGCCCTTTCCACTGAAGATTCAGTCTCTGATGGTACAGGAGTGAGGAAATTGGCAATTACTTTTGCCCTCATCTCGTCACCCTCTCTCTCCACCTTCATCTCCAAACAACCCTTCCACGGCCGAGGAAAAGCCAAGTCATTCAATAATGTTACAGACACTTGTTCAAAAAGCCAGGGGCAGGGGAGGAATACATGGAACCAGTCTGAGCAGACTGCAGACAGGTTTGCGCAAAACCACCCCATTCACTGAGGGCTATGTGAATGATAGGATAAACACAACCCAGGCATTTTTGCTGAATTACAACCCAGACTATATATATCAACAGTCCTCCATAAATGGAAAGCTCTTCTCCAGCAAGTCAGCCCCCACCGCAATTTCCCAGAAGCAATATCCAGCAAGAAAAGCACTTTTAGGGACAAACTTGACTCAAAGTTTCAGGCTGTCGAAGACTGAGCTACCCGCTTTGTGGGGTTCAGTGCAGGCATCGCCGCAAGCCTCAGACAGGTCTCCTCAACAAAACAATGGAGAGCCTCAGGAGTGCCCCCACCCTTCGGCGTGCCTTCCAGCCCACCCTGTCTCCTCCTGCTTTCAGAGAACACAGGCTTCTAACTGAAAACACGCCACAGGGGCAAATACACCAACATACCAGACCTTCACCACCAGCCCAGGCTGAGCTTACATTTCTCTGTTTATCTGCTCCCACTGAAACTTCTGCACAGCAGACTACAAATTTACTTATGTTACAGGTTTATTATAAGTGACACAACTCAGGAACAGCCAAATGGAAGAGATACAGAGAGCAAGGTATGGGGAGAGACCTTGGAAAGTCCATGCCCTCTCTGGGTCTATCATGTGCCCAGCATATAGATATGTTCACCAACCCAGAAGCTCAGTTGTGTAGAGGCTTCCATGGAGGTTTCACTACGTAGGCTTCATTGATTAAATCACTGACCTTTAGTGATTATCTCCAGCCACTTCCTCCCCAGAATGGGGCTGAAAGTTCCAACTCTGTAATCACATGGCTGGTTCCTCTCAGCCAACCCCCATCCTGAAGCTTTCCAGGGCCCCAGCCACCAGCCACCTCATTAGCAGGCAAAAGTCAATAGATTTGAGGATCTTAGGAGTTCTGTCCTAACAACCCCCTGGGCTGTAGCCTGTCAGGCTCCTCTGTCCATGGGATTTCCCAGGCAAGAATACTGGAGTGGGTGGTGTTTCCTCCTCTAGGGGATCTTCCTCACCCAGAGACTGAGCCTGCATCTCTTGCATCTCTTCCATCTCCTGCATTGGCAGGCAGATTCTTTACTGTCTTAGCCACCAGGGAAGCCCAAAGAATCAGGAGCAAAGACCAAATATTTATTTTGAAGTATACTACAGGGTCCATGGGCTTATCTTCCAGGGAGGATAAGCATATTTATGCATGCAGGCACATAAATACATGTATACAAATACATACAGACACACACTCATACACCCACACACAATGCACACACATATAGACAGTAACACACTTATATGAACACACACACACTAATTAGGTGTCTGAATATTAGAAACAGCCTCACCAAATATGAAATGTGAAAAGAACAATTCCTGGAATCTGTAGGTTCTCCACTGAGCAAGAGTGGAGAAAGGGGATGGATGAGGCATAAAGATGGGGACAGGTGATGTAATAACTACGAAAGTCACAAAGTCGTGAAGGCCAGCTTTGGTAGGAATCTCTGTCAAAGAAAGAAAGCTCACTGGGAAAGAGTTCNTCCACTGAGCAAGAGTGGAGAAAGGGGATGGATGAGGCATAAAGATGGGGACAGGTGATGTAATAACTACGAAAGTCACAAAGTCGTGAAGGCCAGCTTTGGTAGGAATCTCTGTCAAAGAAAGAAAGCTCACTGGGAAAGAGTTCTGACAGTGAGGCAGCCTGGCTTCACTTGGCCCCAGCCAGGGTTATTAGGTACAAAAGGCCAATTTCCATATTGAAGATCCAATTCAGGTCAATGTTTTAGAGCTATATCTCTCCCTGATAGCTCAGTTGGGAAAGAATCCACCTGCAATGTAGGAGACCCTGGTTCAATCCCTGGGTTGGGAAGATCCCCTGGAGAAGGGAAAGGCTACCCACTCCAGTATTCTGGCCTGGAAAATTCCATGGACTGTATAGTCCATGGGGTGGCAAAGAGTCAGACATGACTGAGTCACTTTCACTTAATTTCTCTCCAGCATTATGTAAATAACTTCCACTGTGGTGATCTGCTGGAAACCACAAGACCAGGGCCCCCAGGGGCTCTTTTCTACTGAGTACCCTTCCCTGTGGCCAACCTACCCTACCCCACCCCCTGCCCAGAGCTCCCACCACTTGTCCACTCGTGTGAACTCACACCACATTACATCTTTAAAAATCGACCTCTGAAACCCCCCAAAAAGTAGCATGTACACTCACTCAGGATAAGAGCAAGACAGAGATCCAAGAGGCAGAGGCAAGTAGGGAGGAAAGAAGGTGCATTTATAGGCACAAGTGTCCAGCTTTCCCAGCTTCTCTGTTTCTACAACTACTTCTGCAGCATCTCAGCTCTGCTGGGGTAGCCTTCCCTGTGGGTTAGAGTCTTAAAACTGGATGTCTTTTCACCATGTGGCACCTGAAAGCCACATTTCAGGCATCAATGTGCTGTAAAAATAAAGTATATTTCTTTTCAAAAAACTACACATAAGAATATAATGTGTGTGTGTGTGTATCTATGTGTTCGGTTGAGTCCTACTCTTTGTGACCCAATGGACCGTAGCCCACCAGGCTGCTCTGTCCATGGGATTTTCCAGGCAAGAATACTGGAGTGGGTTCTCGTGCCCTCCTCCAGGGGATCTTCCCAAACCACGGATCAAACCCAAGTCTCTTCAGTTTACCTGCACTGGCAGGTGGGTTCTTTACCACTAGCGCCACCTGGGAAGTCCACATGATAATACATATTTGCTCAAATTACATTCAAGGCTGGGATCATGTGGTTTTCAAAAGTATACAGACATAAATGATCATATCTTTTACTTTTATCCCCATAAGCCTAGATTTCATTTGATAGTTTGAGCACAGAGATGGAGAATTTTTTTAATTACTTGGTCAAGGCTATGGTTTTTCCAGTGGTCATGTATGGATGTGAGAGTTGGACTGTGAAGAAAGCTGAGTGCTGAAGAACTGATGCTTTTGAACTGTGGTGTTGGAGAAGCCTCTTGAGAGTCCCTTGGATTGCAAGGAGATCCAACCAGTCCATCCTAAAGGAGATCAGTCCTGGGTGTTCATTGGAAGAACTGATGCTGAGGCTGAAACTCCAGTACTTTGGCCACCTCATGTGAAGAGTTGACTCATTGGAAAAGACTGATGCTGGGAGGGATTGGGGGCAGAAGGGAGGAGAGGGGGATGACAGAGGATGAGATGGCTGGATGGCATCACCGACTCGATGGACATGAGTTTGAGTGAAATCCAGGAGTTGGTGATGGACAGGAAGGCCTGGCGAACTGTGATTCATGGGGTTGCAAAGAGTCGGACACGACTGAGCGATTGAATTGACTGAACTGAACTGAACCTCACGTTTTATTTTTCTCTAAACTTTTATCATGGAAAAATTTCAAGCTCTTAGAGAAGGGGAACACATAACACAAGTCTCCCCATCCACCTTGGAGATCCAATTACTGCTAACATATTGTTATATCAGTTTACCTGTACATACTGTGATGGTTCAGATGGTAAAGCGTCTGCCTGCAATGCAGGAGACCTAGGTTTGATCCCTGGGTTGGGAAGATCCCCTGGAAAGGGAAATGGCAACCCACTCCAGTATTCTTGCCTGGAAATTTTCAAGGAAGGAGGAGCCTGGTAGGCTACAGTCCATGGGGTCTCAAAGAGTTGGACACAACTGAGCAACTTCACTTCACTTCACTGTTTTTGCTGAATCATTTAAAATCAAGTTTCAGGTATCAAGACCCTTCAATAGTTAAGCAGGCATCTCCTAAAAATAAAATCATTCTAGCAAGCAGTATAGTATTAATTACACCTAACAATGTGAACAATAGTTCTACAATATCATTCAATACATCATCATGTTGAAACTTCCTCCAAACTGTTTCACACTGGTTAGTTGACTTAGGAATTGATCAGCATCCATGTTTGTTATGAATATTGCTCCTTTTTAGTTGATTTTGTACTAAAACATTCCTACTCCTTCTCTGACACTGACATTTTTGAGGAGACCAGAAAAATTGATACAGAATGCTCTGCTCTCTGCACCTATCTGATCTTTTCCCCCGGAGTCATTTACTTTGCTGTTCAAAGCCTTCTTTCTCATAAACCAGAAAGGCTGCAGGCTTGAACTTTGATTCAAGTTAAGTCTTTTTAGCAAGAACACAGCACTGGTGATGGTGTGTGCTGGATTCTGCATTCTATAATATCAGGTTGATTTGGGTTTGAGAGATGCTAAGTTTGATCCCTCCTGAAGTCCCTGACAGCCAGATGTGTCCACTGAAAATGGAGAATGTTCTTTCTTTTTCAGTTAGCTCTGTGCTTCACCAGCTCTCCACACCTTCATAGGGCCCTGCATAAAATCACCTTCTCTAACTCAATTATTTCACTGACCACTGCACACTGGGAGCTTCCTAACCATCCCACTGTTATTGTTTAGTCGCTGAGTCGTGTCCAACTCCTTTGCCACCCCATGGACCATAGCCTGCCAGCCTCCTCTATCTGTGGGATTTCCCAGGCAAGGATATCGAAGCGGGTTGCCATTTCCTTCTCCAGGGGATCTTCCCGACCCTGTAACAAACCCACATCTCCTGCGCTGCAGGTAGGTTCGTTACCACTGAGCCACCAGGGAAGCCCAGTTCTTTCATTACTTCTGCATTTATGAAACATCATTCTTCTGGAAAGAGCTGACTCTGCAGAGGGGAAGACTTTTATCCCACAGACTCTTAGGGAGAACTGATTCTCTCCAGAAAAGTCATGAGAGAATGTGGTTTCTAAGAGCTGTGTGGGGGCACAGAGGGTGCCCCCAGTCAGGTTCCATTGTCCGAGCTTTAAGGAAAGTAGGAGCAAGCAGGGTTGGGCACTGGGTTTGGATAGAGCTACTCAGGACGGGAAATCTTTGCTGAAAAGGAGTTTCAGTTCAGTTCAGTTCAGTTGCTCAGTCGTGTCTGACTCTTTGCGACCCCATGAATCTCAGCACGCCAGGCCTCCCTGTTCATCACTATCTCTCGGAGTTCACTCAGACTCATGTCCATCGAGTCCATGATGCCATCGAGCCATCTCAGCCTCGGTCGTCCACTTCTCCTCCTGCCCCCAATCCCTCCCAGCATCAGAGTCTTTTCCAGTGAGTCAACTCTTCGCATGAGGTGACCAAAGTACTGGAGTTTCAGCTTTAGCATCATTCCTCAGATATGCCTATATGTTAAATCCTCTCATCTCCCTTGGACACCTGCAATAGAGTCCCACAAGTTTTCAGGCTTCTGGAGTCCAGGTCCTGATGCTGGTTTTGGAGGCATCACTAAGCCTCAAGGTTGCCCTGGTGATATCAAGGTTTCAGACATCATCCAGTGAATGAAGACATGAGCACCAATCAAAACAAACCTAGTAGTGCATTTTTCACAATGCAAAGCAACTAATTGCACAGACGTGTCAATGAACCAACTGATTGTTTTAGTCAGTTGTAGGCACCATGACCTGGAGAAGGCAATGGCACCCCACTCCAGTACTCTTGCCTGGAGAATCCCATGGATGGAGGAGCCTGGTGGGCTGCAGTCCATGGGGTCACGAAGAGTCGGACACGATCGAGTGACTTCACTTTCACTTTTCACTTTCATGCATTGGAGAAGGAAATGGTGACCCATTCCAGTGTTCTTGCCAGGAGAATCCCAGGGACAGGGGAGCCTGGTGGGCTGCCATCTATGGGCTCGCACAGAGTCAGACACGACTGAAGCGACAGCAGCAGCAGCAGCAGCAGGCACCATGGCCAGTACTCTGTCTTTTTACCCTGGTCATTGGCTGAAAATGTGTGATCTCCCCTCTCCTTTTCCTGACTTGCTGGTGTAAAAGTGGAAAGATGAAAGCACATTTGGTTCCCCTTGTAATCTGGAGCAGAAATGGCTTCTCAGAGCTGGCACAGGATACTCTGAGCCAGCTTGGAAGGAGACCAGAGGGAACTCAGAGTAGATTAAGTGGAAGCAAGGCGAGGGCAGCACCAGCCCTCCATTGAGCGACAAAGGCCAACAGATCTGCAAACCCACACCAACACCCCTTTTTCTCCAAGGCTGGGGTTTCTCAACAGTTCAGTTCAGTTCAGTCTCTCAGTCGTGTCCAACTCTTTGCGACCCCGTGAATTGCAGCACGCCAGGCCTCCCTGTCCATCACCAACTCCCGGAGTTCACTCAGACTCACATCCATTGAGTTGTGATGCCATCNAAAGGGAACACGCTTTCCTTTGAAGATGAAGAGCATGAATGAGTCTGACTCTTCTGGAGCTCTGAGTACTTACAGATCTAGGCATCCTTTAAAGTCTGGAGTTAGAAGTTGCAGACATTGTACACAATCCTGAAAGTAAAGTATTAGTTGCTCAGTCCTGTCTGATTCTTCACAACCCCATGGGCTGTAGCCCACCAGGCTCCTCTAGCCATAGAATCCTCCAGGCAAAAATACTGGAGTGGGTAGGCATCCCCTTCTCCGGGATCCAAACCCCCACTGCAGGCAGATTCTTTTCCATCTGAGCCATCAGGGAAGCCCCAAAGAATTGTGTCTTCATGATTTATCTTTACAACATTCCCTTCTTCATTGATGAAAATCTTACAGGCATGTAAGAAAAACTTAATTCCTAGAAAGTACAAGGGCAGGATTATGATCTGTGGGTATATGACTAATGAGGATGGTGGTGGTTCTGAGGTGTGTGTGTGTGTGTGTGTGTATGCTCAAAGAGTTGTGGATTCACTGATGCAGAGCTCAGTGCCAGTTTGAATACTTTTGTTACCATAGGTGAACCACACATTGAGTTTTCTCAGTCAGAAAACTTTCACTTTGGGCCTGCTAGTCCAGGCATTCTAGTCTCCTGACACCAGGGATCCGAAAGGCAAAATCTGCCCTTAAGATACAGATGCAATGATTCCTCGCCCAGTATTCTCTCTGAAAATACCGCTTTCCTCTTTATATTTGTGAATTCCATTAAATGCATGACTCTCCTAGTTTTCTACCATATGTGGATAGTGAAGCTACCATTTCTTGTACAAGGCCTACCTTACGAATTGGCCTAATGACTTTATGTCTCAAAATTTAGGGACTGATTTTCCTTTACCTGGATATTATGACACTAATTTGATTCCACGGTATCTCTTTGACCCCCTAAAAATGTTTCAAGATCTACTGTGTATGCATATATTTTTGTTACAAAGACATGGGAATTTGAGCATTAAATAATCTTGAAACATTTGTTGTTGCCCAACTGGAGAGAAAACCTTTTTCTCTGCCAGGACCTGGGACTATGACTCTGTGGCTGATACAGCTGGCATGGCAGCCTTGGGCAATCTCCTGTGTTGGCCAGTTAGCTGAGACTGAGCTGCCCCTGGGCTATACAAGGCTTTCTGTTTCCTCACATTTGGTTTTGTGATTCCTTTCATATCAGTTTAGGAGCCATTTTGTATTATTCCCTTGCCATATGTTTTCTGTAAAATTGGTTAATTACCTAAAGAACATTGAAATATATACATTACACCATATGTAAAATTAAATAACCAGTGAAGATTTGCTGTTTGAAGCAGGGAACTCAAATCAGGTGTTCTGTGACAGCCTAGAGGGGTGGAATGGGGTGGGAGGTGGGAGGGAGCTTCAAGAGGGAGGGCATATATGTACACCTATGGCTGATTCCGTGTTGATGTATGGCAGAAACCAGCACAATATTGTAAAGCAATTATCCTCCAATTAAAAAATAAATAAATGAAAAAGAGATATTCCATGAGCTTTTGGAGATGATATGCTAGACTTTTCCTAATACTTTTTAACTTGTTGCTAGGCATAAAGTTTCTTTTGTTTCATTTTTATTCTGTTGAGGAATCACAGTGGCATCTGGAGAGGCCAGGGAATAGCCAGTCAGGTAAATCAGTGACAAGGTTGTTCAGAGGAGGGTGTGGAACTCATTGGGTGGTTCGAACTTCTGGTTGGAACCGTGAGCTGGAGTGGGAATCCTGAGTCATTTGTAGGCTCTTTGGCCTTGAAGATGCTGCTCCATTTCCTTGGGGTCACAATTTTCCATATATTTCAGTCAAGCCCCCAGATTCAGCATTCCAGCATTTTGCTAGCATAATAGCTGGAAGTAGTTCAGTTCCAAGTATGCTGGTGACACCTGTGTTGCTAGATAGGTAAGGAACACATGGAAAGGTGACAGCTTCCAGAAGAGCTTATCCCTAATGTGGTGCACTGGAGTGCGATGACATGGGCATCCAGCCCAGTGCAGCCTCTTCCAAGCTGCGCCACAGGCTCAGTTTCCTCCTGTGTCCATTTGGAAGCAGATGCTGCAGCGGTCTCAGCCATGGCGCCTGCAAGGTGCAGTGTGCAGTGCACATGCCATGCTACTGAGCAAGAGTGCTGCCGTGGGAACGGATGAAAGGAGCCCCGCGGTTACCACGCCCTGCCCAGAACCCCTCTCATTTTCGTGTGCCTAGAGGAACTCATTTCCACACACTTTGATTCGTGCTGTGACAGCCTTGGTAGGAATTCAGTCCTGTGCCCTTCCTTAGAACAAGCAGAGAAGAGAAAGTTTGAGAAACCTGGCAGAAAAGCAATGAAGATAAAGACCTCCTGCATCAAAATCATTTGCCCTCAGACTGATGAGCCTGGATGCCCAGGAGAACATGCCAAGAGGCAGATGTTCAAGCTGGACTTGGTTGTGGGCACAACCTGCATACGTGGGACTCCTTGGACTGCTGTCAGATCTCTGTTAGCATCTGAGTCTTGTTTGCTGAGAGAATAACCTTTGGAGAAGCTGCATAAAAGTAGGAAATCTGACCAGGGACAAACTCACTTCCGCAATCTGGAAAAGAAAGAGGAAGATGTAGAATCCTGATGTGGTTCATCTGTGACAGCCTTTCTCACCAGGCGCTCCACTAATGGGTCCAGAGCAACATGCAGGCATGCAAGGCTGAGTATGTACCACCTCTTGTCATGAACCATCTCTGAAAGCAGAGTGAGGTCACCTAAGAAACCCCTGAGTGAAGGGAAATACTCATTAGCAAAGGAATTTTGTGGGGGCCATGAAACAGCCAACTCATTATTTCCTTTCTAAATTCTTCTAAGTGGAGGAAAAAAAAACCTTGCTTTCCAAGAAATTTTACTTGTGGACAAATGCTTTGTGTTTTAATTCCGTTTGTGGGATGAACTGGGAGAATATAGCATTTTAAAAATGTAACGCCTTGCATATTACTAGGAGAAATCAATGTCTCACTATCTTATTGTGCCATTACAAAGAAAAAGAGACAGACCCCAGACTGGTGAAATATTTTCCTTTGTTTTTTTTTTCCCTTTTCCTTCTTTTTATAGTTTGTTTATTTTTCAAAGTGACGTGAGTAGAGAAAGTGACTCTCCAGCGTGGAAAACACATCTGGAATCCATCGGGCCCTGCCTGGCCCCCTCCCCCTTTCCCCACAGATGCTCTTCCTTGGAATGGAGGGAGGGGGATGGGGTGACACCCCTATGAACCACCTTCTAGAAGGTGTCATATTCCTTCTCTGCAGAAAGAAAAGCCTTGGTGTTGGAACGCCTTGAGGTAGACTCAAAAACCCCACCTGAATGAGAATCGAGTGAAAACTCTTAGGTAGCAGATCTCTGTTGAATAGATGAAAGGCAAGCCCAGGAGTGGGCAGTATACTACCTTTACCCTCACAGTGAAATGCAGGCAGTCAAATCCTCACTCAGAGTGGGTGAGGGGAGAAGTCTGCGGGGGCCTGGATGACCTGAGCACAGTTTGGGAGGGAGAGCTCTGCTTACCGATATAAGTAAGTCCTGCTCTCAGGCACAGCTCTGTCGGAATCTGGGTTTGTTGGAAGACCACTGCGCATGAGCAGGAGCACCCACGTGACTTCTATAACTAGCCAGCTTTTTTGAATATGTACACGGCTAGCTGGCACCCAGCCACATTTTCAGCATCAGGCTGTATTTTTCAGTATGCAGGTGGAAATTAAGCAGTGATCCAATTTTTACAATGGAAAGGCAGATACTGGTCTGGTCACTACCAGCCCCAGACACTTATCTTTTAAAATAAAATGTGAGCATTTGTAGCGTGATATTCTCACCCTCGATGGGGACTTCTCCAGCTACCCACAAAGACAGTTCTCAGCACCACTGGCTGAGACCCGTAAGCCTCTGTGGGGGGGACCCTCCATCAAAACCCAGCCTAGACATCAGCAGTAGGAAGTCCACATGCTCACCGTGGGGGACATCCTCAACTCGTCCTAACTGCACTGCGAGGCCAACGGCACAGGGAAACCACTCCACGTCCACAGCCCAGAATGTATCCATCCGCACAGCAGGAGCAGTGGGAAGGAGTTACCCACACCGCTCTGCATGACTCATATCGAGCAGGAAGCTCACAGGATCATCACATTGAGAAGAAGATGCCAGGCACAGCTTCATGACTCCATTTATGTGAGGGTCAGACACAGGCTAAATTGCTCTAAGGGATAAGAAGTCCAGAGAGCAGTGCGGTTCTAGTGGTTAGTGACTAGAAGAGGCCATGAGGGATAGGAAAGGTTGGGTATCCTAGGAACCCTGGTGCCCACCGTGCCCAGCACTCCTGCAGTGACTGGCAGCAGCAGGATGTGTGAGCCATGGAGGGCCGATGCCCACCTCTCCGTGAGCAGAGCCAGCTGACTCTCAAAGATTCAGGGACCAGGGAGAGGGCAGAACGTTCTCCTGCAGACTTGGAGTCTGTGTTGCGTCCCTCCGGATGGAGGCAGGAACTCGCCCGTGAGACGGTTTTGACCATGCATAGTGGCATTCAGATCTATCCAAATTCAATCTAATTTTTGGCCCGGCACAAAACTCTCAGATGGAATCAGCTTCTTAATGTTAATAACCCAAAGAAAATAAGCTTTGGGGTTCCAAAGAGAGATGGGTATCTTCCAGTGACGCACAGTATGGAGGTCGGTATTTTATCATAAAAGATGTTCTGAGAAAATATGCTCCTTAAGTGACACATATTAATTAAGGGAAATTATAAATCGAGCATTAATGGGAAAATGTGTTCACCCTCAGGATTCATGGTTTTGATGGGTTTCTGGCACATCTTAAACTATTGTCATTTTGGTTATTTTCTTGCTGGGTATTCGTTTTTATTGTTTCCTTTCGTACCTTCTACTCAAGTTTATCAAAGCTCTACATATTGATGGGGACAGAATGAATGTGAGTCTGTGGAGCCTTTGGTGTACTTCCTCTGCCCTTTATTCCCAAGAGAGTCCACATCCAGCAATTTTAAAGGGACTCGCAGCCCTGCTCTCTGTACTGTAGAGCACAGTCGGAGGGGCAGAGACTGTCTCAAGGGGGCCATGAGGTATTTAAGGCTGTGGAGTTATCGCAGGCAAACTAGGGCACAGGAGAGAAACTTCGGACATACCGTTTCTAAAAGGCTTTCAGATGCAGTTTCCTGGAGCTGTTTCGCCCTGGTGTGAGGGGAAATTACGATACAGTTCACATTGCTCTCCTTTTCTGTAATGTTGTATATGTTTTATCATTCAGGCTGTTCTGGTGCTAGGTCACCATCATAACTCCTCATGTTATGCTCACCAGCATCAGGTCCTGGGATAGAGGGGCGGCCACCTGGACATGGCAGCCGGTGGCCTGGAGTTGCGGGGGCAAGGGCAGGGGTGGGGACAGGGGGTGCTGGAGGGCCCTCCAGCCAGCTATATGACCCACTGCCATCAGAGGGAAAACAGCCCCTCTCAGGATGCTGCCGCTTTGTGACTCTCATTGGAGCAGCCCGTGTGTTCCTCTTCCCTGCCTTTGGGTCATGCCTTTTCTGTGAACAAGGACACACACGGTGCCGAGACAGGGTATCCATGCGGGAATGCCAAGCACCCTCTCAGGGCTCTGCTCTGGGGTGAGAGGTGTTGGAAAGATAACCAGGCGGCTAGGCTTTCCTATGCCTGGTTTCCTACGACAGCCAGGAAGGGTCAGCAAAGTGGGAGCACAGAGACTCCATCCAGTGCCCACAGACGAGAGCACTCAGATGAGCAGCAACGAGGGGCACGCGCATTTACTGGGCACCAGTAAATGCTGTGAGAGGAGAGATGGAGAGGATGAAATAAGGGGCTCCAGGAAAGTGCTCCGAGAGTGTCAGCTGCTGCTCCTATCTCTATCCTTAAAAAATAGTTTGCAGTTGGTTTTAAAAAGTGGTGTGCTGGGCCAGGATGATTCCAGAAAATGCTATAGAGCTGGTAGAAGTTGACCTGGAGCCTTAAGGATGGGCATGATTTAACTAAAAATGGAAAAGAGGTAAGCTGTTGAGGGGGAGTGGCCCACGAGCTAACCCCACCACCCCTGCTTCTGTCTCTGGAAGACCAGGCCCCTTATCACAGACCAAGCAGGGGGGACCGGGGCTGATAGGGAGCCTGCCTCCTGCATGAGGCCTCACAGTGCCCCTGGGTGAAGGGAGACAGCCCCAGGGTCGGGTGCTGCCTCTGAGGCTCATCAGCTATGTGGAGACCTTGGCAGGCCCCAATATTTGGTTGTAAAGCTGACTCCCAGCCCTCCGTGACCTCAAACTTCACTGAGACACCAGGGGCTCATGTGGTTTCCACAATAAGCCACACACAAACCTCCAGGACACTAGAAGAAATCTCTGCAAGGAAGCGGTGGGGCCGTCTTTGCCCCATGTCAGAAAACCAGGCTCCCCCACATTAAGGGAGTGGAGGCTTGACAACATCCTCAGGGCCCTGGGACCAGCACCCGAGTGGCAGGAAAGCATCCACCTGGAGGGCCCTTGGTCAGGGAGCTCCGTCTGGAGCCTCCTCTGCTTCTCACTCCCAAAGCAGCTACCCAGGCTGAGCCCCAGGGTCCCCCTGCCACTGAGGCCTTCTCTGGAATGAGCTCAGCAGTTGTACCAGGCCTTCAGATTCCACTGCACCCCAAAATGCAGAGCCCCATTTCTCTGGAGAGTGGTCCATGTGCCACCAAGACAAACTGAGGGCTGTGACTTAAACTTATAAAAGTTAAAAAACTTCACCGGATCCACACAGTAGGCTGATGTAAATTGACCTTGTTTGAGTTTAATTATATAGTTAAATATTCAAATAGGTTTCATTTAGAATCAGTGCATTTAGCGAAAACCGTTTCTACCTTGGTAGCTGGGTCTGCCCTGCCTTGGACATCACAAGGAGCCTTTGGACAAAGCCGCGTGGGATGGGGGGGTGCGTGGCGGTCCCGGGGGAAGGGCCGTTGGAAGCCTGGCTCTTGGGCCCTCTGCCCACTTGTCACTCGTGCTCCCAGGTTGGTTGTTTCTTTCCATTTACACACACCGATGGAGTTTTGGCAGTTTCGACAGTTCTCTCTAAACTCTGAATTTTAAGCCAAACTCAAAAATCCACTTGCTTGTCCTTGCTCTTCTTACTTTAGTCTCAGTAGCGGTTGATTCCACTTATACAGGTTTATATTCTTTCTTCCCCTGGCTCCACGATTAGCTGCTCGCTCAGGGAGCGGCCCTGTGGGCCATGTGTGGGCTGTGCTCATCTTCCTTAGGTGACCAGATGGTGTGTCTCTGAGCTCTCTGTGGGGCAGAGCTGGGGGCCGTCTAGATTTGATTTCTGGTCTTGGCCTTGGTCTCAGGGATTCCAGGGAAGTGTGACTACTTTCTACAACATTGCTCCAAAACCCATCAAGGAGGTTTCAGAAATCAGTGAGCCTTATTCTGAATTCCGTCCTATTTTTTGGACCTGACATAATCTCTGTTTCTCTCTCACTAACTGGGAATAAGGGTTTACCAGCTCCTAAGCAGGAGATGGCACTCCCCAGGTGGTGCTAGTGGTAAAGAATCCACTTGCCCATGCAGGAGACACAGAGATGCAGGTTCGATTCCTGGGTTGCGAAGATTCCCTGGAGGAGGGCATGGCAATCCACTCCAATATTCTTGCCTGGAGAATCCCATGGACAGAGGTTGCCTGGCAGGCTATAGTTTATAGGGTCACACAGAGTTGGACACGACTGAAGTGACTTAGCATGCATGCATGCACAGTAGATGAGTATGAACTGGTTAGCTTTCTTAAGTCCTTGAGATTTCCAGGTGGAAGTGTTCTTTGGGTTTAAATCCGTGTGTTTGGATTACATGATTGAATGATGGCAGTGCTCGATCACAGAATTTCCCTCCTTGGCAACTGTAGACACAGAATTGCTTCTTCTGGTCTCCACAGTCACATAGGAAGTTGGCCTGGGTTAAACCCTCTTTGGGCCCTTATGGACCAGCCATCCAAATTCTTCAGCATTTTTAGTGACTTTCTCCAACTCTGTTGCTGCTGTTGTTCTTAAGTGCTGTTACTTTATCACTGGGCTCTCTCTCCTTTTATCTTTTCGTAGGAGCCTATTCTCAACACCTTAACCGGTGTCTGGCCTGGATCCCTGTTGCAGCCTAAGCAGAAAGCATTGTTTTCTCTGGAAATGGACGTTCTCAGGGCGCCCTCTGGTGGATTCAGGAGCTAACTGATTGTGTTCCAAGTGATGGCGCTGATTCTCACGCCACGCCCCAGACTTTATACCTCCAACGAAACCCTGCACGAACATTACAGCTACGTAGGCAAGCTGGAGGGCAGGCTGAAGGACGCCCCCGACGGCAGCGCACTCACCACTGTGCTATTCTTGATCATCTGCAGCTTCATTGTCTTGGAGAACCTGATGGTCTTGATTGCCATCTGGAAAAACAATAAATTCCACAACCGCATGTACTTTTTCATTGGTAATCTGGCCCTCTGCGACCTGCTGGCCGGCATAGCCTATAAGGTCAACATTCTGATGTCGGGCAAGAGGACGCTGAGCCTCTCCCTGACGGTCTGGTTCCTACGGGAAGGCAGCATGTTTGTGGCCCTTGGGGCGTCCACTTGTAGCCTGCTGGCCATTGCTATCGAGAGACACTTGACCATGATCAAAATGAGGCCTTACGATGCCAATAAGAAGCACCGCGTGTTTCTTCTGATCGGGATGTGCTGGCTCATTGCCTTCTCGCTGGGTGCCTTACCCATCCTGGGCTGGAACTGCCTGCACAACCTCCCCGACTGCTCCACCATCCTGCCCCTCTACTCCAAGAAGTACATCGCATTCTGCATCAGCATCTTCATGGCCATCCTGGTGACTATCGTGATCCTGTATGCACGCATCTACTTCCTGGTGAAGTCCAGCAGCCGCAGGGTGGCCAGCCCGCATAACTCAGAGCGGTCCATGGCCCTGCTGCGGACCGTGGTGATCGTGGTGAGCGTGTTCATTGCCTGCTGGTCCCCACTCTTCATCCTTTTCCTTGTGGATGTGGCTTGCAAGGTGAAGGAGTGTGCTGTCCTGTTCAAGGCCCAGTGGTTCATCGTGCTGGCCGTGCTCAACTCTGCCATGAACCCCGTCATCTACACGCTGGCCAGCAAGGAGATGCGGCGGGCCTTCTTCCGACTTGTCTGCACCTGCCTGGTCAGGGGCCGGGGAGCCCACTCTTCACCCATCCAGCCTGCTCTCGACCCAAGCAGAAGTAAATCCAGTGGCAGCAATAACAGCAGCCCCTCCCCCAAAAGCAAGGAAGATCTCCCCCAAACGGCCGCCTCACCCTGCATCACCGACAGAAACAAAACCCTGCAGAATGGAGTCATCTACAAGTGAGGGTGTGGGCCTCAGGGAACCTGAGGTCCTTGCATCGCCACAGGAAGAGCAGCGACCAACCCTGCAGCCACGTTCTTCTGGCTTGCATGCCTCACTCATGGGGGTGTTTCCAGATCTGGGACTCGAGAAAGCTGTTCTGCCAACAGCCTGGCCTGGTGTGGATGTCTCTTAAGGAGGGGACCCAAGGAATTGCCGATGCATTTCAGTGCAGACATCGTGGCTTGTCCATTTAGGCTCTAGGGTCTTCCAAATGTACCAAGCTGCTGATGTCAGCAACAGCCTTTTCCTGAATCCTCCCTCTCCTCTGGCCTCTATCTGGAGAGGGAAGGTGTTGGACCACACACACTGTGCAATGCGTTTCCCAGGAACATCATCATCCCAGGATGCTGTTCCAGGACTGTACACTACACTGACTGTGCACGGATGGAGGCTGTACAGTCATCATTTCTGTGTTACAGAGCACTTGCGTTTCAAATATCTGCCACTGGTACTTGTGTAAGCTGCAGTACATGGTGTCGTTATGTAACAGGGAGTACAAGTAAGTTCTGGCTGAACCACCAAGTATGAGGATGTGACTGGGAACTAGGTGGACAGGCCAGTCGCAGGCTCTTCAGACTGACACAAAGTGTCACGTTAAGCAGATTTTGAAAGCACAAACCCTCTAAAAGGGCTTGTCCGAGGCTGGTCTCAGATGTATGCATCTGACCCCCACCTGTCCTGAGATGCCCTTGACAGCGTCTGGAGGATCCAGGAGAGAACGAGTGAGTTCTGTGGATGTACGTCCCCCAAGGGGACCCCTGCTTGTCTTCCATCATTTTTCCCTGAGGAGTCTTAAGCTCATCCAAAAGTCAAATTACCCAAATTACCCAGTTGTTTGGGGTTTCTCCAAATCCTAGAAAAGCCAGCCAAGGTATTCCAGGAGCCTGTGCCCCACAACTGTCAAGAAAAGAATCCAAGAGGGAGAAGCAGAGGACAGACCCCCTGGCCCATTTCACCTTTCCAACGTAATGGGGAGTTTCTGTTGAATTCAAAGATGCTTACAGGACAGTGCTGTGATCCTGTGTTGAGTCTGAATCTGTATCAGAAAAGCAACAAGTTAGTAACCGCCTGTGCTGTTACAGCTGAGCAGCTGGGGCCGTCAACAGCCTCATGGATTCCCGAAAGCTGACCCTGACCGCGACCATTAGAGCAGTTTAATTGTGATCTGGCAGTTTGTGCTTTCTTCAGAGAGATGTAGCAAGACTGTAATCTTTCATTTTAACACAGGTTGACCCTGTATCACTCTTTACCTTTAGAAGTAATTACTTAGAAGGCATTTTTGTACACAGTCATCCCCAAGGATTCTTCATGAAGTACAAATGGATGAAAACATACAAATTTCAGAGTGGTCATAAGTATATAGTTGATGTATTGAGTCTCTTGTTTTTAAAAAAGATAAAAAGGAACCTTCAAAAGGATTCTTACCTGTGTAAGCCTCACTTCTGATCCCCTGAAGTTTTTAGGTTCAATGGGAATTTTGCCTGAGTAAAGACTGAAAGAATAGCTTTAACACATGAGTAACTTTTCAGAGAAAACGTGATTCCTCTTTGTTATCTCACGCCAGCTCCTCTTTATAAAGGAACGTTTTCATGGGTCCTGGGTGACCATGTACCACTCAACATCTTTCTTAATTTTTGTTGCTGATGGAGATAAATCCTATTTTCAAGGACATGCTCATCAGTGGCATTTTAGTTGTTTTCATTACATCACTGAAAAGGAGCTTATTCTCTTGTCAAACAGCCTGAGAAAACAGAGCATTTATACAAAAGTTAAGCATTAAGACACTAGGTTAAGAAAATAACAACAAAATTGCCTCAGAGAGCCAAACTATTGAGTATTGCATTTTGTCTTCAATGGTGAAATGACTTAAGAACTTTATATATTAATTCTGAGTTGCTTGGGAGCTCCAGCTCTCTGGCACTAATAGTAATATAACACTGCACCATAGCCTCAAGTTTTTTTTGAGGTAGCACAACACTTTCAATCAATCTGAATGAAAAATACCCCAAAGCAGTCATTGTGTCTATTTGATATATGCAAAAAATAATAATAATCAAATTTAGCACCAAGTGTCAGAGAAGGAAATGGCAACCCACTCCCACAATCTTGCCTAGGAAATCCCATGGACAGAGGAGCCTTGTGGGCTACAGTCCACGAGGTGGCAAAGAGCTGGACACGACTGAGTGACTGAACAACAGCAAAAAGTACCAAGTGTACAATCCTAACTAGCTAGCTGATCATTTAGGAGTTGAGTGTGTCAAAGCCACAGAGAACCTGTCTGTTAGAGCTCATTCAGTTAGTAACCTTTGTCAAGTCCAATGTATGTTTGTTAAAGATAAAATAAAATTGAAAACCTTTGTATAAGCTGGTTGTCGGGAGTCCCTGTGGGGAGCTGTGCATGCTAAGGCCGCGCCTGGTGATATGCAGAGTGACAGCATGAGCTCTCACCTGCTGCTGCTGTTTCCCTAGGAATTATATCACTCTGAGAACTCTAGCAGCGTTTCCCCTATACTTCCCAAGAGCAGAGCTGGTATTTTAGGAAACTTCAGTGTACTGGGAGCTAAACTTGGTGGAATAGCACCCAATACACCAAAGTTTCCAAAAATACCAGCTCTGCTTGTGGGAAGTGGCTCAGATGGTAAAGAATCCACCTGCAATGCAGGAGACCCAGGTTCAATCCCTGGGTCAGGAAGATTCCCTGGAGAAGAGAATGGCAACCCACTCCAGTATTCTTGCTGGAGAATTCAATTGGCAGAGGAGCCTGGCGGGTTATAGCCCATGGGGTTGCAAAGAGTCAGATATGACTGAGCAACTAACACTTTCACTTTCCATGAATTTTGGTGGGTCAATAGGGAAGGTCAATAGACTAGCCTTTCAATGGGGAGAATTTGTAAGAGTCACG
Organism: Neotragus pygmaeus; assembly: GCA_006410875.1. Taxonomy (NCBI): domain Eukaryota; kingdom Metazoa; phylum Chordata; class Mammalia; order Artiodactyla; family Bovidae; genus Neotragus; species Neotragus pygmaeus. The sequence continues at coordinate 1,075,693 of SJYV01028392.1, read as the reverse complement.
GCAGCCCAAGGCCAGCCAAAAGAGATGGGACGATGGGTTCTGCTCCATTTGGTGCAACGGAGGCAACAGGAGAGACTTGATAAACCAGCCCTTTTTCTAGCTTTATCCATCATAGATGGCAAGTTTTTACCTCTCCACCTTGCATTCTTACACAGAAAGAAGTCAGTGTTTGGCATCACTAGTCGGTAGTGACATTCCTGAAGAAATCTGCCCCCCAAAGTAACTGTGGGTGTACACAGTAACTCATCATTTCTGTGTTACAGAGCACTTGGATTTCAACTGTCTGTCATTGACACATCCGCAAGCTGCAATGTGTGGTACCATTATGTAACAAAAACCACAACCTACTGCCACCTTTGATACTGCCCAAGGCCAAATGTGCAGAAGTTTACCTAAATCCCACCAGGAATGCTTTTGTCAAGCTGCCATTTTCATCCCACACGTTTGGTGTCCCCAACAGGACTCTGCTGTGATTGTATTTTAAGAGGTCTCCTGGGGAATAATTGAGAATATCTGTTTTCTATGGAAAGGCTTCCAACTCCCTTCCTCTCCTTCGTGAGGCAATACAAGATCCACCATCCAAATGAGAGATTTTTCACAATATTCTTTATTGCCCACAGACTCACATTGACAGCCAGTTAACATCAGACTATTTAGAGAACAGTTGTTTCTCTCCAACCTTGACCCATGGTTCATCTACACTGGAAAAGAGCCTTTCACAGAAATGTATTATTAACAAGGTGTACGTTATAGAAAACTTGTAGTTAAATTACCAATTCCATGCTTTTAAATGCATCTACGAGTGCAAAACCTCCACACTCAAATGTTCTTAGTATCTAAGTCAAATATCAAAAGGTTTGCTACATAATCAGAAACGCACACACCACTATTCTGAAAATGAAGGCACATTTTCCGATAACCAGTGACAAGCAGTGCAGTCGCGCCTGAGTGGGAGTGACAACTTCTGCTCCTGGGCCATGGTGGTGACACACAGAAGTGCCACGTGGCACCTCCAGCTGGTTGACCTAAAAGTTCAGGGGTGTGCCCGGCATGGCAGCAGAACTCACAACAGGAAACCACACCATTTACTGAAGGAGTGAAGTGGAATCACCGAACGTGAGGAGGGAATTGAAGCCAATTCTCTCAACCCATCGTGTTGTCAAATCTCCCAGGTGTTGGCCAAATAATTTCAATTTATTATCTTTCAAAGGACAGAAATTAGAAAACTTGAAGTTGGTTTTGTGTTTCCACTCCTCAGAGACCTCCAACACCAATTCTTATCCAGTAGCAACATAGAAAGTGGTAAATTGGCAATAAACCAGAGATCGTCACAGTAATTCTTTTTTGTTTCACAAAAGTTAATGGAAAATAAACACGAAATTTCCAAATATTTACCAATAGGTATAATTTCCCATCCAAATGCTTTTTAAAAAGTAATAAATATCTCATCATTACATATTAGATGTACACGGGATGGAGTTCTCTCCTAATCCTCGGATTTAAGCATCAAATTTTAATTCTTATTTAGTTCTGGATACAAAGAAACATTCATGTCCTTAATTTTACAAGATCTACTCTGGAACAAGTTATAGTCAAAAGTCAAAGGAACAGAGAACATTCCACTTGCAACCAACATATAATTGTTACAAAAAAGTTTATTCAGTGTTTAAAAATGGATTTGTCTATTGATTTCTGCTTTAATCATCCCTTGATTCAGTGGTTAGAAACTTTGGTTGTGGAAAAAACGTCCCAGATGAGTGTGAATTCGTGACTTCAGTCACCCAGGGCCACAGCATGTGTCCCCGTGTATGTATATTTCTGCCTACAGCATTTCAAGGTCAAACAACAAAATAGAAACTGGAAATTGTATGGGGTTTCATTTCTCATGCTTTCCTCAGTGAGAATGCCTCTTCCATACCTTAGCCCTCAGGAGGGAGCCCCGTGTGTTTGGGCCTAAGGGGGTCATTATTCTGGTCATCTGTGGTTGTGAGAAGGAGGCAAGAATGAGGCAGGAGCACCCCAGGGATGCCTCCAACATCCCTCCCAACCCTGACCACTGTTCATGCCTGAGGGGGTCTCTGCCTCCTCCTGGGCCATCCACACTCTGTCTGCCTGTTCTAACTTCCATCCTGTCTGCAGCCTGTCTGCAAAGCCTTCAGACTCCCCAGACCCAGCCAGGAACCCCACCCTCCGGGGTCCCAGTGAAGTGGGCCACACATCAGGCTTGTTGCACCACCATACCCTCTGTGTGTGTATTTTCTACTGAATTGTAACTGCAGACAGGCAGAACCTTTGCATGATCATAGAGGCGCAAAAAGTTCTTGCCTCATGTGAACTAACATGAGACAAGGCCAAGAGGAGGCTGGTTAGTAAAGGCAACAAGCAGTATAGCTGCCCCGGGAAGACAACGCTCAGCTCCTAGGCACATCTGCCTGGGCAGCCTCCTGACACCCGCCCCTGCTTATCTTTACACACTGCTGGACGAACATAGGATGTAGGTCTGGACTTGCTGCCCCTACCTTTTTTCTTTTTCCTTCTCTGTTCTCTCAGCCTCTCCTTTCCTGTCTTCCCCCACCGGCTTCTCTTCCCGATGTCCCTGTGTCACTTCCCATGGTGGCCCCCTCATGGCCTTCTTGTCTTTTTCCTGCAGCATCCACGACCATCCTCCCAAGACCAGCATCCAGGACCATGTGCAGAGGCCAGGACATATCGGTCCCCAAACTCTCAACATGTGTGTAACTTTCTAGTTGTCCATGTTAATTAAAATACCAAAATCCAGGGAGGAGTCCCAAGGTACCAATCTGCATGTGCACAAATATAGACAGAGATGTGTGTCCATCATAATCAAGGTAGGTATATGCATGTGTATATACGTATGTACAGACAGACGGAGATAAACATCTGTCATAATTAGCAGGTATACGTATATGTGTGTGTTTATATTTATATATATATATATACACATATGCAGTTGATATTCACAAGTACTCGTATAAAGTTGCAATTTTTCTGGCTGCTATAAAATATGCCAGTTTTAAAACTGTGCATTTGTTGCTTGCAAACTTATAAATATGTATAAACCCCATTATAAATAAATTGTGTCTGGCAGATGGCATTTTATCTGCCAGTAGTGATTGCATGGAGTTATAAATGTTTATTAATCCTCCACTTTTGAACTCACAGCTTGGACTCTGGGATCTATAACATGAAGTGGCATGAAAACAACCATATGTTAGAAGGGAAAAACAGTCAGTGAGACAGGTAAGGGCTAGCAATTCATACCTAATGATGGTTCTGAAAGTCAAGACTGCCTGCCAGCATCAACTGCAATTTACTAAAAATGCAAATTCTCTGGCCCCATCCAGAACTACTGAGTCAGGGACTCGGGAGGATCCCCGATGGCTCTGATGCCTGCCTTTCATCCCAAGTCTGCTTATGAAGGGCTGTCTCTCCACTCAAGTACTCCTCGGTTTGGTGTGTGAAGGACCAGCCAGGACACTGTGGCCAGAAACAGCCTTCCACCAGTGCTGGGCCATTTGGGTAAATAAATGTCTGGTTCAGTCCCTGCCCTGGTGGGTTAGCTCTTAGGTCTGTCCAGCCCTGGCTCTCTCAGGCCCCAGTGCAATTAGTTATCTACATCTTAGTGATTTGCTTGAACATGCCTTCCTCATCAGCTTCCTTCCCCAACCCTGAGTCGACATACACGCAGAGCTTTTCTCAGGGTCTGCTTCAGTGGGACCCCAAACTAAACTGGGGCTTCCCAGGTGGCACTAGTGGTAAAGAACCTGCCTGCCAGTGAAGGACGTATAAGAGAGGCAGGTTTGACACCTGGATCAGGAAGAGCCCCTGGAGAAGGGCACGGAAACCCACTCTAAAATTCATGCTATGGGCATAAGTGAATCACTTTGCCATACATCTATAACTGACACATCACTGTTAGTCAACTACATTACTGTTTAGTCGCTAAGTCATGTCTGACTTTTTGCAACCCTATGAACTGTAGCCTACCAGGATCCTCCGTCCGTGGGATTTCCTAGGCAAAAATATTGGGAAATCAACTGATATAAAAAATGAAAATTTGGGGCTTCCCAGGTGGTGCTAGTGGTAAAGAACTCCTGCCAATGCAGGAGACATGGGTTCAATTCCTGGGTCAAGAAGATCCCCTGGAGAAGGAAATGGCAAACCACTCCGGTATTCTTTCCTGGAGAATCACATGGACAGAGGGGCCCAGCTACAGTCCATAGGATCACAAAGGGTCGGACACACAAACTAAACAAAGGAATAGAAACACTTCCTTGTCCATGTGAATGGCTCATGCTTTTATGCATTTTGGAGGGGGGGGAGAAAGAGCATAAAGATAAAGCCAAGGAGGGAAGTACTACTTGCCATTTTCCACCAGGGGCTGAACTTTATGTAGAAACCCTGAAGGACCCTAGTAAGTCCTGCATTCTGTCCTAGATTCAGCCACTGGCTGTCACCACCTTCTAGGAAGTCAATCAGCTCTAATTTCCTCACTGAAAAATGGATCTGAAGACGCTCCCTCATTTGCTGTCCTCTGAGAAGCAGGGACAGTTCCAGGTTTATGACATGTGCCAGTAAAGTCATTTTTCCACTTCTCTTTATTAAAACCAACTTAAAGTTTCACTACAGAATCCAAGAGTACTTTTCTGAAACCCAAGGTCAAGATCTGTGTCCTGCAGTTCCCAGGTGGCACTAGTGGTAAAGAACCCGCCCACCTCCCAATGCAGGAGACATAAGAGACGCGGGTTCGACACCTGAGTTGGGAAGACGCCCTGGAGGAGGGCATGGCGACCCACTCCAGTATTCTTGCCTGGAGAATTCCACGGACAGAGGAGCCGGGCAGGCTATGTCCTTGGGGTCACAAGGAATAGGACACGACTGAATGACTTACACACACACAAGGTCAAGATTTGTCTGTGTCCTATAGTTACCTATTGGTAATCTTTCCACAGCTCGTTCCCATTTTCCACTAGGTTTCCACTGTTCACAGATGGTGCTAGTGGTAAAGAATCCACCTGCCAATGGAAAAGACAAGAAATGCAGGTTCGATCCCTGGGTCGGGAAGATCCCCCAGAGGAGGACATGGCAACCCATTCCAGTATTCTTGTCCATGGGATTCCATGGACAGAGGAACCTGCAGGCTATAGTCCATGGGGTCTCCCAGAGTCAGACACGACTGAAGCGACTTAGCACGCGTGCACACCACCATTCACATAAAAGTATTTATGGCTGCTGTCCTTATGTACTTGGACAGCAAGAGAGCACAGATGTACACTTTGAGAGTGAAACATCCCAGGAAACAACTGTCCTTGGTGCTCACACACAGTCATCAACGCCCACACCCTCTCAAGGTCAGGTATAGCCCTGTGGTACAGGTGGCGAGGCAGGGCTCAGAGAAACCCAGCAGCCAGCTCGAGGCCACGTGGCTCTCCATGCAGGAGCTGAGGTGGGCTGCCCAGGGAGCCTGGGATCCTGAAACTGGCCTTCACGGGGTGACCGACTCAGGGAATTAAGGACCAGGATGTTCATTCCATTATGTAAGCATTACTTACATAATGCTCTAGTGCTCCCTGAAAGGAGAGCTCCACCACAGGAAGGGGGCACTTCAGGACACAGGGCTGGACATGGAGCCAGGAGCCAGCACTGCCCTGCAGCACAGGGCTCTTTGTGGGGATGGGGCCTCACCAAGGCTGCTCCATCCGCCCTCCCTGCCCGAAACCAGGCCCCTCCCTCCACACACGGACCCCCAGGGAATTCTCCCCCTGCTTCTACTGTGAGCCTTTCAGAGTAGCCTTAAGAGTCAGGCCTCAAAGCTGGTTGGAACCAGTGACCAGCGGCCCCACGGGAAGCCCTGCATACTCTCAGCAGGTGGGAATCGCTAGAAGGCACAGCTAATTCCCACAAGATGATGGGGGAAGGAGGAGCCGTCTCCAGGGCCACTTAGCAAGAGGGGCCGTTTGAGGACTCGCCAGTTCCTCCCAGCAGACACAGGGGCCTGGCTAAAGTGGCAGGGGGCCCACGAGAGGGGCAGCAAATCCTAGTACACTCCAGGGGCCCAGGATGGCCCTCACAGCGCGCAGTGACCACGCCCTGGGAGTCGGCGGCCCTGGAGCACATGGTCGCGCCGGCGGGAGTTTGCCTCGGAAACGCAGCGGAGCTGCAGTGGGGAGCTCTGGAAGCGCCTAAAGGAGCGGAAACAGCTCGCTGCCGCCAACCGCGTGGACTTGAGCAAGTGGGCACCACCTGAGCCTCAGTTTCACCATTCGTGTGTGAGGCTCTGTGATACCCGGCACATGGCGCTTGAAGGAAGAGATGAGATGGCCTGGTGAGCTCTTACATGCTTTACAAAGGGGAGAAAACAAAGACTACAAAATCACTGCCATTTGCTGTGTCTCAAATCCGCTCCAGTGGCTACAAGAGTGCCAGTTTGTCCCACTGCCCCATGGGAGACAAGGTATAATCTGAACTTAAAAATACATATTTTAATTAACATTGAAACCATATTTGATCCCCCATACTTTTAATTTTGTAAATTGATTCTCGTGCAAAAAAAAAAAGAAAAACAAACAAACAAAAATATATTGCTTATCACCACTGAGATAAACACTAACTTCAGAGCAGAGAGCTACTAAAACTGCAGATTAGCATTTCTTGCAAACCGGAGAGAAAAGAAGACACAGATCAAGTGTTCAGGGGCTCTCAGGTCTTCACTCTTGTTTCTTTCTCCGCTTTGCCCTAAACGTGAATGTTTTGGCCTTATGCAGCGGAGAGTGCAAGACTGAAAGAAGTCGTTTGATTCGTGAATATGTGTGTACACTCGCATACAGAGAAGGATCATGCCTCCCACAGAGGTCAGACCTTTATGGACATCTCCAGGATGCAGATATACATAAAGAATGCGGGGCAATTCTCACAGCCACCTCAAATCTGCATGGGCACAGGGGAGGACCTCAACCCAGCTACTCAGCCCATCCCCACTCAGCCCCTACTGCCTTTGGATAAGCTGGAACAGGTATCCCAATTGCACTTGAAAGCAGAACCAGTCCAGGAAGAGGCAGGATTGGGGAGGAGGAGTGGTTCTAGATTAGTGTCAGACTCCCCACAGAGTTCCCATTCATGGCAGAACATTCTAGAAGACGGAAACCACTGTCAGCTTGGATTCATGGGGTAAAATTCCACAGAATGCTAATATGAAGTTTTGGACTTTCCCCAACCCATCCTCAACTGTCAGCTCTACCCCATTCTCCCATCCTGGCCAAGCACACCCCCTCAAAGTAGAAATAATGTTCATACACTGAGCATTAGAACTTTGTGGAATTAGTGCTCATCAGCGTTTTCAAAAATCTACTTTTTGCTTCTCATTCTGGAAGCATCAAATTTATTACTATTAAAGGCTGAGTGTATGTGGAGGGTCTTTCTGTTGCACTGATGAAGGGGGTGCTGCCCAAGAGGGGATTTCAACTGGACAAGAGCCAATGTTGTGGCACTAGTCGGAAGGTGCCAGTGAATGAATGAATCTTTCTATCTTTTAAAAGTCATCACCTGTTAAATCCCATGGAAATCTCAAGCCAGACATTTATAAACATTATCAAATTTCCTAAAACCAGAAGACCCAGTAGGAGATCAGAGCATTTGACCCTGAAGGAAGGAGCTGGGACAAAGTGCTGCCTGGGGCAGGTACCCTCTTCATGGAGCAATTGGGAAACCTATTGTGGAAACAAACCAGACACTAGACCCACCCATCTCTCCAGAAGCAGGACTTCAAACTGTTTCCCAAAGCTCCTGAGCCTGGTCCATAGGTTTAGGCAAACCTTAATCATCCACAACCGAAGGAATGTCTCTGAGCACACGTGTTTGCACCCATATTCTGCGCAGGTCAAATGCATGCTTCCTCCTCTGCTGAATACAAAGGGGACAGGATTTCACTAGCAGGTATGGCAGCAGCCCATTGGCTGAGAGGATGTACACATCCCCAGCTACCCAATATCCCTGCACACACCCTCATTTTGCCATTATACTGATAAAAACGAAGGAAGCATTTACCTGTCAAGATCTTGATCTGCAAGGCTTATTTTGTGCCCTATTTGGCAGTGAAGTGAAACCCCAAGAACCCCCGGGCAACCAGGGTCATGGGAGAAGCATGCCTGTGCTCAGTACTACCTGAAACAGCTGGAGTGACGTCTGCTTTTAGCACAGCACCCCAAACTCTGGTGCTGGAAACCCCATGAACATGGGTGTGGTGCAGGCAGCCTGGGAGGCATCACCAATGAGAAGGGACGGCCCTAAGGACCGGCACTTTACAGTGCTTTGCATGCAGAGCACGGGCAGCATCTTATCTTACTCTGTTACATCCCAAGTGTTTAGTACTGACCCTCCTGCTGCTTCTATTCCCTGTATTGTGCTTAATAGGTAACACTTTCCCAGTGGAATTTCCCAGTGGAATGGGTCAGCTGAATTAACATTTTGCCTGGACAACTACAGTCAAACTTAGTTTCCATTAAAAACATACAGCACAGAACATTAGTCTTACATCTTTCTTAGTCTTAAAAAATATAAATATAGAGGGATAATTTGTACAAGATGTATAGGTATGTACACCTTTAATATGCTAACGAGAATTCTGAACAAGTTTATGAAACTTGCATCTTCCAGGGAAGCCTTCCTCCTGGGGCTTCTGAACAAAGCTCTGAGCCAATGAACAGCTGCCCACGTTCCCGGGGCCCGATACCCATCTACCGGGAAGAACCAAGCCCTCCTGACCACAGGCGCAGTGTCAGACAGGGCAGCTGGCGGGTCACGGGTTCCTCTCCACTGGCTGCTGCAGGCAGAGCTCGCTCCCGGCGGAGACGATAGGCAGGCTGTTTTCCAGGTGGTGGTTGATGAGGTGGCTGATACTGTCAAAGATCCTGTCCTTTGTCCGGATCTGGGAGGGATGCACAAGGAAGGTTAGCACCACCCACAGTCAGAGGACGGAGAACATCCCTCCTCACCGGGAGTTGAAACTGGAAGGGCAGGCTCCTTAGGCACCCAGGATCACCCTTCCAGAGATGGTGTCTGCCAAGTCCCTGGCCAGTCAATTTAGTCGGCTCATTTGTCCACCCCTCTGGACTGAACCATGCCCTCCCCCACCTTTAGCAACCAGGGACTGGTGAGCTCGCTCACCTGGTGCGAGCCTCCTCTTTCCTGCTCCCCTCCTGCCCTCCTGGGACCCAGAAACCTCTGTCCCACACCACCCAGCAGTATCTACAGGCTCCAGAGCCCCTGCTACCTTTGGGCCTTTGGACAGTGGTCCCTGGCCCAGACTGTGCATCTTCTACCTGGAAACCCAACTCAGCCTCCAGCTCAGCATTCTCAGGTTCCTTCCTTCCACACCAACTTTCCCCAGGCCACCCACCAGCATCCTGCCTGCCTGCCAGGAAGGAGTCCACGGCTGTGATGAAGGGCTCCAAGTTTCCACTGGAGGGTGACCCTATCTGCGATGGAGGGGCAATGCTGAGTTCCTGGTTACTCAGTTCTGGAGCTTGGCATGGTGCCTGTCCATGAACACCCCCTGAACAGATGAAGGCCTGAGATGGGGTGAGGGTCCCAGGAGGAGCTCTGTCTCTTCACTCTGCTCACTGGATCTGTGCTCTGGTCCCTGGAGGCCACCAGTCCCCCCTACCACCCTGAGTCAGTACACTCATAGGAGAGACCACACTTGAAAGAGGCAGTATGAAGTCTGGCCAGGAGCAGTCTCTCTTGCTTTGGATGCAGTCAGGGGCCTGCTCCTTTGAGAGGGAGGGGAGGTAGGGCAGGAAGTAGGCACCTCACTACATCCACAGATGCTCCAAGCCTGTAGTTGGCCCTCACAATGTATCTGGGAAGCCTGGGTACTCCACTCTCTCTCCAGCCTCATTGCTCAGAACTTAACCCTCCTGGAGCAACCAGATCTCTCCCATTCCTACCTTGGGGGCTGAAGACACATCCATTCTCCTTAATTGTCTCAATATTCTTTCCCCAAGTTCTTTTTTATTTTATTATATTGGAGTAAAATATATTCCAATATAAATAGTTGTAGTATCAATACAAATAGTTGATTTAAAGTATTGTGTTAGTTTCTGCTGTACAGCAAAGTGTGTCAGTTATACATATACATGTGTGCATTGTGGGCTAAGTCACTTCAGTTGTGTTGGACACTTTGCAAACCTATAGACTGTAGTCTTGTCTAACTCAATGAAACTATGAGCCATGCCATGTAGGGCCATCCAAAACGGACAGGTCGTGGTGGAGAGTTCTGACAAAATGTGGTCCACTGGAAAAGGGAATGGCAAACCACTTCAGTATTCTTNGCTGGTGCACGGGGATGATCCAGAGAGACGTTGTGGGATGGGAGGTGGGAGGGGGATTCAGGATTGGGAGCTCGTGTACACCTGTGGTGGATTCATGTCGATGTATGGCAAAGCCAATAGAGTATTGTAAAGTAAAATAAAGTAAAAAAAAAAAAAATCTGCACACCCAATCTCTTGATTCTAAAGTCATCTTATTCAAATTTACTCTCTAACTACAACTAGAGGAATAAATGTCAATCTGATCCTATCATTCACTTGATTAGAACACTTTCTTGAATTTACTATTCTTTGAGATAAAATTCACACCCCACATCATGAGATTAAAGAACTTCAAATTTGGCCTTGTTGATTTGTTCTGCCTCACTTCTGACCACTTTTTAGTTCAACCATATGTCCATTCTCTCTCTGTTCATAGACGGAGTCATTTTACCTTAAGACTTTGATTCCTAACCAGAAACTGTTCCACTTACCTGTTGAACCTGACATCAGATCTCTAGGGAGATTTTTTTCCGATTCATCTTCACTGTCTTAGATGTCCCCATAGTCCCCTTAACCTCTTATCTCTGAATACTCATTACCATGAAGAGCAATCGCTGCTTTAAATTCTGACTATTTCTCTGCACTGTTAGATCTCTGAAAGCAGGACCTGTTGTTTTGTCTTGTATATTGCATTCTCATGGGCTTCCTTGGTGGCTCAGACAGTAAAGAGCCTGCCTGCAATGTGGGAGACCTGGGTTCGATCCCTGGGTGAGGAAGATCCCCCAGAGAAGGGAATGACAACCACTCCAGTGTTCTTGCTTGGAGAATTCCATGGACAAATGAATTTGGTGGGCTACAGTCCATGGGAATGCAAAGAGTCAAACAAGACTGATGACTAACACTGTCACTCTTCATTGTATTCTCTGGGACTAAATATTACTTTGGGCTGAGTGAAGGTTCTCAATAACAATTTTTGAATTTATGAAAAAATGAAAGTAAGATTTAGCTCTCTTCAGAGTGAATTATATCTTTATCTTCACAGGCTCAGGTATGTATTTCTAATGTAGTAAAACTATGATAGGATTCATATAAGAATTACACACATATAATAATGTGGAACAATTTTCCACACAGTTGTATATGCTTGAGGGTATATATGTTTTACTCAGAGCTGAGCAATACCAGTAGTATATTAATATTCTGGCTTGCGTTCTGGCACATAAAGCCTCTCAATAAATATTATGAGTTTTAAGGGGTGAATAAAAATAAGAACCAGGCTTTGTCACAGCAAAGTATGCCTTTTTCTTAACAGATCCAGTTTTATCTATTTCTCACATAATGTGAGAATGATAGGATTTTTAGAATAGAAAATACACACATATAATAATGAAGTCCATTTTTTCACAGAGTTCTTCATGTATTTGCCTGTATTTTTTTTTCCCCCACAGATGTACAATGCCAGTGACATAATTAGATATCTGACAGGTGGATGTTATCAATTATATTCAGAGTTGAAAACATGTTACTATTCTGTCTCTGAGGATATTCATGGAAGTACTTAATTGAGATTGAGATTCATTTCTTCAGGATGAGGTTTTGCTGGTGTAGGTGCATTCCTATATAAGCTACATTTTCCTCTTTGAATATATTCTTGCCTCCTCACAGGATGGAATGATGTGTCAGAGGATTTAGGGATCTTATTTTACAGTGGCTGCTGCCGTCTCTCTCTGATGGCTATTACTCTTGCAGCTGCTTCATGAGTTAAGGTAGAGGAGTAACAAGCTGTGTTTGAAATGAATTAAAACCTCTTATTCTTTCTCACTGAGAGAGAGCAACTGTGGCTGTTTAGCACAATGAAAGAGAGGCTGTGAGACAGCAGAAAATATAATGCTCCCCTTAGATACAGATCTTCAGCTCATAAGAAATTGCCCTACAATTCATGAAGTACTATTATAATAGGTTATCATTATGTCCACAGCACTCTGAAGTCCTTTGAGATTATATCACTTAAGTAAACCATTTTGCAGCCTCAATGATCAGCATATATATGATCCCTTGTCAGATTCTCTTTTCTATGTGTATATTTGAGTGTTGTGCAGTTTTTGGGAAGTGTGACTTGCAATTTCAGAGGATTTGTTTATTCAGTTTGATGCTTTTCCATAGCACATGCTGTGCTTTCCTTTTTAGAGACAGTGTTAGTGCTTGTTATATTAGATTATCATTGCTTCATAGTTGTTCAAGCTCTAAAAACGTATGCTATTATTGCCTNATTTCAGAGGATTTGTTTATTCAGTTTGATGCTTTTCCATAGCACATGCTGTGCTTTCCTTTTTAGAGACAGTGTTAGTGCTTGTTATATTAGATTATCATTGCTTCATAGTTGTTCAAGCTCTAAAAACGTATGCTATTATTGCCTCCCAACTTTATTTTTAGCATCTTAAAAACATGCCTACATCTTGTCCAAAACTGCACAGTCCATAAGCTTATATAATGTTAAAAGGCAAATAAAGCCAAAAAAGAAGTTCTCATAATAGTCTTAAAGGATTGTTGCTGCTATTAAAAGAATGTAACTGATATTAAAAGAATACAGTGACTTTTCAATGCTTATACAAGAAAAGCTATTGATTCTTTGAAGACACTGTCTGTCATAGAATGATTTCTAATAACTTTAAGCACATTTTATAGTCCTTACACAAATAAAAATCCTTTCCTTTACTAGAACAGTTCTTGCTCTTTTATTTAAAAAATTTCATTTTATAAAAAAATTGTTAATCATAAATTTTATTGTGTATTTATTGCACTTGGACGTAAATTATTCCTGGCTTCAAGCTAACTTAGTAGCTTGAAATTACTTGTTTTTTTCCCTATAGATTAGAGATTGTGTATTTTGGCTTTATAACCTAGATTAGACTAGCCAAAGGACTGATTTTTATCTTTCCATAACCCTGGTATGGAATCAATTCTGTAGATTGATTTTATGGGATGATGTTGACTTAAATTTTTATTTTCAAAGGAACAGAGAGGGTAAATGTTTATTAAAAACAAATTTATTTCCCATTTTGTTTTTTCTCTGTGTTTTATTAAAATTTATAATTTATAAGGAGGTTGATTATGGAGCTGTAGCTTACAATTACACTTATTAGGCATGCCATCCTCTACAGTAGAAGAAAGTAGTCAGACAGCTATGCCTAATGGTAAACGAAGAGTGAAAAAACAGCAAACAACTAGGAATGTTAAGAATAGGAATATTTGTGCATATAATATTCTCTGATTACATTTATTATCTCAAAATTTAAAAGACAGGTGTTATCTCCACATTATAAACACTCAGGTTCAGTGAGTTAAATGTTTCATAGGTGCCCAGGACTAGTAAATGGTGTTATGAAGTATGGTGATGAAAATAGCTAATATATTATACTCCTTAATAAAGAAGGAGTGTTTGCCCACAGCTTAATAATAGTCTGTTTTCATTCCAGAGCTTCCCAGAAATGCTAGTGGTATAAAGAACATGCTTGTCAATGCAGGAGATGTAGGAGATGCAGGTTCAACCCCTGGGTCAGAAAGATCTCCTGGAGGAGGGCATGGCAACCCATTCAAGTATTCTTGCCTGGAGACTCTCATAGACAAAGGAGTTTGGCAGTCACAGACCCTAGGGTCACACAGAGTCAGACATGACTACAGCAACTTAGCACAGCAAAGCACATATTTTCTTTCTAAGAAGCAGAAATTTTGTATTATTCCTTTTGGGGGGGGGGAAGTAACAGCCACACTTTTCATTGTTTAGTTAATAGAGATAAATATGAATGGTTGTAATTAGTGTCAATTTTAACAAAATGTCTTTGAATGACAGTGATGTAAAGCATGACGTAAATTTTGGGGGCAGGGCATGGCAACTAGTTAGGCATTATAGAAGCTCAAAATTTTAATTGACATACTGTCATTTTTACACAAATTTTAAAGCATCTTTCAGTTTGCCTTAGCTCTCAAATATAAATTAATATGTTGAATGCTCAAGTGTGTTCTTAGACAGCACTGTTCTTATTCACTGTCATCTTATCTATCACCATTATACTTCAATTTTGGAAAGACACTTAGATCTGATATAGAAAAAAGGATAAAAAATGATCTAATCATATCATATATAGTATTTTATTCATCTCTGCATGTATTTTATCTTGCTAAATGAATCATAAGCCCTCTTGAAGACACGAATTATATTTCAGTGTCTATCAAAATCTTCCATACAATATTCTCCCAATGCAGATACACTGAATAAATTAAATAATGAATCAAGTCAGAATACTTTATTCAACTTCAAAGCTGTTATAACGACAGGATTAATACTAAGGAGTCTTGTTTAAAAAGATTTATCAGGTACCTAATAAACACAAGACATAGTATTAGATAAAGGTAAGCTTTTCTTTTTAGGTCTTTTGAATTTTGTAACAACCCTAAAATGGAAACACCAGTATCACTCTTATTTATTGGAACACTGACGCTCAGAGAAGTTAAATAGAATGCCCTGGGACAATAGTTGAAGTGGGAAAAGCTCAAAAATTTTTTGCAGGCCTTTGACTCCAAAGCTCTGTCTTTTCAGTTATACTATTAGTGAGTGAAAAGAAAATGCCACTAATAATCCAGGATGCTTAAGCCATTTGGAGGGAGTGTGTGTGTGTGTATGTGTGTGCGCGCGTGCATGTGTGTTTCTAATAAATGCCAATGACAAATTCACTTTGGAAGGTCAACAAAATCTAATTTAGTAGAATCAGTCAAGTATTATTTTCACTTGCTAATTAACTACTTCTTTGCTTTTTAGACAACAGAGCCAAATCAGTATCTACAAAGCATTGGTCTAGATTAGACCTGAACATGTTAGTCTACAGCCTCTACTATGAACACAAAAGAGAGTTATGGTGAAATTGTCCTTATGTAATTAACACAATTTTACAAAATGCATCTCTCTCATTTTGCAGCATCAGCTACCACTTCACTAAAGAACTGAAGTATTTCAAGCACATTAAAAAAATTCTGAGATAGGTAAATGAAGTTTTATTTTTAACTTTATGCCTTAGGTATTCATTTATTGTTAGGTATTCATTCACTCACTGACTTATTCAGTAGATATTGTGTGCTCACTAAATATGTGTTCAATTTGTTATTCATTTCTTTGGATGGTTGATAAGATAGAAAAAGAAAGCAAATAAGGTATAAGAGTTAGACAGATATGGAAGAGGAACCAGAGATCAAATTGCCAACATCCACTGGATCATCGAAAAAGCAAGAGAATTCCAGAAAACATTTATTTCTGCTTTATTGACTAAGCCAAAGCCTTTGACTGCGTGGATCACAATAAACTGTGGAAAATACGAGACCACCTGACCTGCCTCTTGAAAAATCTGTATGCGGGTCAGGAAGCAACAATTAGAACTGGACGTGGAACAACAGACTGGTTCCAAATAGGAAAAGGAGTACATCAAGGCTGTGTATTGTCACCCTGCTTATTTAACTTATATGCAGAGTACATCATGAAAAACGCTGGGCTGGAAGAAGCACAAGCTGGAATCAAGATTGCTGGGAAAAATATCAATAACCTCAGATATGCAAATGACACCACCTTTATGGCAGAAATTGAAAAAGAACATAAGATCCTCTTGATGAAAATGAAAGAGAAGAGTGAAGATTTGGTTAAAACTCAACATTCAAAACTAAGATCATGGCATCCAGTGTCATCACTTCATGCCAAATAGATGAAGAAACGATGGAAACAGTGTCAGACTTTATTTTTTGGGGCTCCAAAATCACTGCAGATGGTGATTGCAGCCATGAAATTAAAAGACGCTTGCTCCTTGGAAGAAAAGCTATGACCAACCTAGACAGCATATTTAAAAGCAGATAAATTAGTTTGCCAATAAATGTCCGTCTAGTCAAAGCTATGGTTTTTCCAGTAGTCATGCACGGATGTGAGGGTTGGACTTACAGTCCAGAAAGCTGAATGCCTAAGAATTGATGCTTTTGGACTGTGGTGTTGGAGAAGACTCTTGAGAGTCTCTTGGACTACAAGGAGATCCACCCAGTCAATCCTAAAGGAGTTAAGTTCTGAATATTCATTGGAATGATGGATACTGAAGCTGAAACTCGAGTATTTTGGTCTCCTGTTGCAAAGAACTGACTCTTTGGAAAAGACCCTGATGCTGGGAAAGGCTGAAGGCGGAAGGAGAAGGGGAAGACAGAGGATGAGATGGTTGAATGGCATCACTGACTCAATGGACATGAGTTTGAGTAAACTCTAGTTGGTGATGGACAGGGAGGCCTGACATGCTGCAGTCCATGGGGTCACAGAGTCGGACATGACTGAGCTACTGAACTGACCTGTATTTCCCATGATTCATGGAGATAACATTCCAGATTCCTATGTAGTATTGTTTTTTACAGAATCGGAGTTTACTTTCACCATCAGACTCATCCACAACTGGACATTGTTTTTACTTTGGCTGAACTTCTTTAGCATTACTGTAAGTAATGGTGCTCTCTAAATGAAATAGGGTTCAAAATCTCACTGGAAATACTGGTCAGTAAGTATATAATAATTGCAATGTGTACTGAGAAAAGTAAGTAATAGTTAATTTGAAAATATATGAATAATTTTCTATTAGAGAATAGCAAAAAAAGATACCTAATTTACTTTGGGAAGAGAAAAATCAGAAGCAAGATGCTTGTGATGCATCTTGAAGGTCAGTCATAATTCTTTAGGGAAATAAAGATCATACTGTCAACCTGCATGAGAAATGTACAAACATTTTATAAATTCCTAACTTTTATTAACAACAAAAAAGAAAGAAAGAAAGAATTGAATCAGAAAAGAAACCTATCATTAGAAACACCAATGATTTCTTAAAGAGAGGCTTGGAAATACTTTTCCTAGGTCAATTAATTCCCAATTATGCTTAATGAATAAAGGGTGGTAACAAGTAATGACACCTCACCCACTGTAGAATTTTTTCATGGTTCAAATCAAAATAAGTTTTCCAAATTTGTGGATAATTATGTACTTGTGGAAGCTGGTAAATAAAGACAGCATGGTGCTGTAACTGGCATGTGGTTATGAGAGAAGAAATTCATTAACTGAAATCTAACAGTGCAATAATTCCAACCATAAAAAGCAGCCTTCAGATTTCAGGTTAAAACAGGATTAGGCCAGGTATTCTAATATTGCCTCTGCAGACATTTTATTAAGACCCCAGAAAACTGATGAAAACTTATAAAAGGTTAAAACTTGCAGCATAAGGTTGATTGGCAGTCTTGGAAGTTTTAAAAACTAGAGAATGTCAATAGAGAGATGAACAAAACAAAACATCATCATCAATAACACACACACAGAGAGAAAAGAAACAAATGAAAAACCAATCCATGATTTATGCACAATTTGCCCTTTGAAATGAAACAGCACACCCAGTCAGGATGTTGATATTCAAACATGCCAACTCTCTGTCTTCTTCCTTTAGCTTGTCCAAACCAAGCAGAAAGCAAGCAATGCCAATATCTCTCACTTAGAGCTGACATTGACTTTTCATCATGGAATCTCTTGGGTGTATTTATTATCAACTGTACCACTTTCCATCTCTCTCCATTATTCCTCTATTCACCCTGTGACCACTCCTTGGACTATTCATTACTTACTTCTTTCATTCTGAAAATAGAAATATATAGTTAGATTCTGGGAATCCATAATGAGGATAGCAGGCATCCAGAACACTATCCTTAGGGAGCTAATAACAGAGTGTGGGAAACATAATAAGCAAGTGAAAATACTATGAAATAGGTAATTACTAGAAGTTGTAAATGGAGAAGGCAATAGCACCCCACTCCAGTATCCTTGGAGAAGGCAATGACACCACACTCCAGCACTCTTGCCTGGAAAAATCCCATGGACGGAGGAGCCCGGTGGGCCGCACTCCATGGGGTCGCTAAGAGTCCGACATGACTGAGCGACTTCACTTTCACTTTTCACTTTTATGCATTGGAGAAGGAAATGGCAACCCACTCTAGTGTTCTTGCCTGGAGAATCCCAGGGACGGGGGAGCCTCATAGGCTGCCGTCTATAGGGTCGCACAGAGTCGGATATGCCTGGAGCAACTTAGCAGTAGCAGCCAGTATCCTTGCCTGGAAAATCCCATGGATGGAGGAGCCTGGAAGGTTGCAGTCCATGGGGTCACTGAGGGTTGGACATGACTGAGCGTCTTCACTTTCACTTTTCACTTTCATGCTTTGGAGAAGGAAATTGCAACCCACTCCAGTGTTCTTGCCTGGAAAATCCCAGGGATAGGGGAGCCTGGTGAGCTGCCGTCTATGGGGTCACAGAGTCAGACACGACTGAAGTGACTTAGCAGCAGCAGAAGCTGTAAATGTTCTGAAGTAGAAACACTTGGTGAGAGAATTTGGGAATGGCCTTTCTTATCTTAAAAACAAAAACAAAAAAATTCCTGAATTATTTACAGAAATGATCAGTAGAATTTAGGGCCATGTTTTATGACTAGAAAGCAATAAACCTAGGGATTAACACAAGTTTAATTTTCAATAACTACCAGTTCAGTTTAGTTCAGTTGCTCAGTCACATCTGACTTTTTGCGACCCCATAGACTTCAGTATGTCAAGCCTCCCTATCCATCAGAAACTCCTGGAGTTGACTCAAACTTATGTCCATTGAGTCGATGATGCCTTCCAACCATCTCATCCTCTGTCTTCCCTTTTCCTCCCAATTTCAATCTTACCCAGTATCATGGTCTTTTCAAATGAGTCAATTATTCACATCAAGGCCAAAGTATTGGAATTTCAGCTTCAGCATCAGTTCTTCCAATGGATATCCTGGATGGATTGAATGGACTGGTATAATTGCCTTGCAGTCCAAGGGACTCTCAAGAGTCTTCTCCAACATCACAGTTCAAAGCATCAATTCTTCAGTGCTTAGCTTTCTTTATAGTCCAAATCTCATATCTACATATGACTACTGGAAAAACCATAGCTTTGATTAGACAGACCTCTGTTGGCAAAGTAATGTCTCTGCTTTTCACTATGCTATCTAGATTAGTCATAACTTTTCTTCCAAGAAGCAGGTGTCTTCCAATTTCACGGTTACAGTAACCATCTGCAGTGATTTTGGAGCCCAAGAAAAAAAAGTCTGACACTGTTTCCACTGTTTCCCCATCTATTTCCCATGAAATGATGGGAACAGATGCCAAGATCTTAGTTTTCTGAATGTTGAGTTGTAAGACAGCCTTTTCACTCTCCTCTTTCACTTTTATCATGAGGCTCTTTCAGTCAGTTCAGTTGCTGAATTATGTCTGACTCTTTGCAACCCCATGAATCACAGCACACCAGGCCTTCCTGTCCATCACCAACTCCTGGAGTTCACTCAGACTCACGTGCAACGAGTCAGTGATGCCATCCAGCCATCTCATCCTCAGTCGTCCCCTTCTCCTCCTGCTCCCAATCCCTCCCAGCATCAGAGTCTTTTCCAGTGAGTCAATGCTTCCCATCAGATGGCCAAAGTACTGGAGTTTCAGCTTTAGCATCATTCCTTCCAAAGAAATCCCAGGGCTGATCTCCTTCAGAATGGACTGATTGGGTCTCCTTGCAGTCCAAGGGACTCTCAAGAGTCTTCTCCAACACCACAGTTCAAAAGCATCAATTTTTGTCACTCATCTTTCTTCACAGTCCAACTCTCACATCCGTACATGACCACTGCAAAAGCCATAGCCTTGACTTGACGTACCTTTGTTAGCAAAGTGATGTCTCTGCTTTTCAATATGCTATCTAGGTTTGTCATAATTTTTTTTCCAAGGAGTAAGCATCTTTTAATTTCATGGCTGCAATCACCATCTGCAGTGATTTTGTAGCCCCCCAAAATAAAGTCTGACACTGTTTGCAATGTTTCCCCATCTATTTCCCATGAAATGATGGGACCAGATGCCATGGTCTTAGTTTTCTGAATGTTGAGCTTTAAGCCAACTTCTTCACTCTCTACTTTCACTTTCATCAAGAGGGTTTTGAGTTTCTCTTCACTTTCTATCATAAGAGTGGTGTCATCTGCATATCTGAGGTTACTGATATTTCTCCCGGCAATCTTGATTCTAGCTCGTGCTTCTTCCAGCCCAGTGTTTCTCATGATGTACTCTGCATATAGGTTAAATAAGCAGGGTGACAATAGACAGCCTTGACGTACTCCTTTTCCTATTTGGAACCAGTCTGTTGTTCCATGTCCAGTTCTAACTGTTGCTTCCTGACCTGCATACAGATTTCTCAAGAGGGAGGTCAGGTGATCTGGTATTCCCATCTCTTTCAGAATTTTCCACATTTCATTGTGATCCACACAGTCAAAGACTTTGGCATAGTCAATAAAGCAGAAATAGATGTTTTTCTGGAACTCTCTTACTTTTTCCATCATCCAGCGGATGTTGGCAATTTGATCTCTNTCTGTTGTTCCATGTCCAGTTCTAACTGTTGCTTCCTGACCTGCATACAGATTTCTCAAGAGGGAGGTCAGGTGATCTGGTATTCCCATCTCTTTCAGAATTTTCCACATTTCATTGTGATCCACACAGTCAAAGACTTTGGCATAGTCAATAAAGCAGAAATAGATGTTTTTCTGGAACTCTCTTACTTTTTCCATCATCCAGCGGATGTTGGCAATTTGATCTCTAGTTCCCCTGCCTTTTCTAAAACCAGCTTGAACATCTGGAATTTCACGGTTTCTGTATTGCTGAAGCCTGGATTGGAGAGTTTTGAGCATTACTTTACTAGCGTGTGAGATGAGTGCAATTGTGTGGCAGTTTGAGCATTATTTGGCATTGCCTTTCTTTGGGATTGGAATGAAGACTGAACTTTTCTAGTCCTCTGGCCACTGCTGAGTTTTCCAAATTTGCTGGCATATTGAGTGCAGCACTTTAACAGCATCATCTTTCAGGATTTGAAATAGCTCAACTGGAATGGCATCACCTCCAATATCTTTGTTCGTAGTGATGTTTCCTAAGGCCCACTTGACTTCACATTCCAGGATGTCTGGCTCTAGGTGAGTGATCACACCATCATGATTATCTGGATCATGTAGATCTTTTTAAATACAGTTCTTCTGTGTGTTCTTGCCACTTCTTCTTAATATCTTCTGCTTCTGTTAGGTCCATACCATTTCTGTCCTTTATCGAGCCCATCTTTGCAAAAAATGTTCCCTTTGTGTCTCTAATTTTCTTAAAGGGATCTCTAGTCTTTCCCATTCTGTTATTTTCCTCTATTTCTTTGCATTGATCACTGAAGAAGGCTTTCTTTTTTCTTTTTGCTATTCTTTGGAACTCTGCACTCAGATGCTTATATCTTTCCTTCTCTCCTTTGCTGTTTGCTTCTCTTCTTTTCACAGCTATTTATAAAGCTTTCTTTACTTTCTTCCATAAAGATGGTATCATCAGCATATCTGAAGTTATTAATATTTCTCCAGGCAATCTTGATTCCAACTTGGGTTTTATCCAGCCTGGCATTTATTATGATATACTCTGCATGTAAGTTAAATAAGCAGGGTGACAATATACAGCCTTGATGTACTCCTTTCCCAATTTGAAACTAGTCTGTTGTTTCATGTCCAGTTCTAACTGTTGCTTCTTGATATACATACAGATTTCTCAGGAAATTTGAGAAACCCAACTGAAAAAGTTAGTTGTGTTTTAAGTCTCCTCTTTCATTTTCATCAAGAGGCTCTTCAGTTCTTCTTCACTTTCTGCCATAAGGGTGGTGTTATTAGCATATCTGCGATGGCTCTGAGATTTCAATAACTATACAAATTCAAAAATATATTCTTAAATGAACACATATGATCCAGATGTACAATCAAATTGACATTGAAATAGAGTACAGCGTAGCCAAAGAAGTTCTTAAAAGCAAATTGTTGATTAGAATGACAGAAAATTTAAAATTTGGCATTCAAATCAAGAGTTTAGAAAAGGAACAACTCCAGAAAGCTTAAAGATAAAAAAGGAAGAATTAAATGATAAAATTTGAGCTGAAGTGAATGAATCAGAAAATGGAAAAAGAGTAGAGGAATAAATATATCTTAAACCAGGTCCTCTGGAGGATTAATCATATAGAGACATATTAATAATAAAAAAATTAGAAAATCCTTTCTCATAAAGAATGATCAAATTATAGAATGAGATATATGTTCATTCATTACATCATCAAAATATAAATGGAGAGATGCATATTGTCTATGATGTTTTGATAGTTGGGTATTTTATATATTTCTAGTGAGATAATTCAAAATATGTAGTTGTTCCAGAACACAAGTGTAAGCTAGTTAAACCAAAGCTTTAGAATGATAAAAATGTTAAGCTGCTTCGTTTTATCCACACTTTTAATGGTAAAGACAAAACAGAAAGGAGAACTATTTTCTATATTCAAGATGTTCAGTGAACTTTATTGGGTTGACCAAAGCAAACCTTTTGTGTTTTCCATATGATGGCTCTAGGAGTCCTTTGTTGTCTTTAACTTCATTAGAAACAATATTGCTAAGTTGTATTGTGATAGCTGTCTTATCAACGTGGATCTAAAAAGAAAATCAAAATTAGTGAATTTTTGTGTAGCCACTTCAATATTGAAGATAGAATAAAAAAAAAATCTCAGCATATGATACTTTATTATTTCAAGAAAGATAACTAAAGTGCAAAGAAAGATTTGTGCAATATATAGAAAAGTTGCTGGGACTGATCAAAAGTGAGAAAATAACATTGAAACATCTATTTTGCATTACCATATATAAAATAGATAACTAGTGAGAGTTCAATGCATGAAACAGGGCACCCAAAGCCAGTGCTCTGTGAGA
Source organism: Neotragus pygmaeus (assembly GCA_006410875.1). Classification (NCBI taxonomy): domain Eukaryota; kingdom Metazoa; phylum Chordata; class Mammalia; order Artiodactyla; family Bovidae; genus Neotragus; species Neotragus pygmaeus. The sequence continues at coordinate 1,052,503 of SJYV01028392.1, read as the reverse complement.
ACCTAGAGGGGTAGGGTGGAGAGGGAGGTGGGACGGGAGTTTAGAATGGAGGGGACACGTGTATATCCATGGCTGATTCATATTGATGTATGGCAAAAACGGTCACAATATTGNCTTATGCAGGGTATATCATGAGAAATGCTGGACTGGATGAAGCTCAAGCTGGAATCGGGATTGCTGGGAGAAATATCAATCACCTCAGATATGCAGATGACACCACCCTAATGGCAGAAAGTGAAGAAGAACTAAAGAGCCTCTTGATGAAAGTGAAAGAGGAGAGTGAAAATGTTGGCTTAAAGCTTAACATTCAGAAAACGAAGATCATGGCATCTGGTCCCATCACTTCATGGCAAATAGATGGGGACTTCAGTGCAAATAGATGGGGAAACAGTGGAAACATTGACAGAATTTATTTTGATGGATTCCAAAATCACTGCAGATGGTGACTTCAGCCATAAAATTAAAGACGCTTGCTTATTGGAGGAAAAGTTATGGCCAACCTAGATAGCATATTAAAAAGCAGAGACATTACTTTGCCAACAAAGGTCCATTTAGCCAAAGCTATGATTTTTTTTATATGGATGTGAGAGTTGGACTATAAAGAAAGCTGAGCATTAAAGAATTGATGTTTTTGAACTGAGGTCTTGGAGGAGACTCTTGAGAGTCCCTTGGCTTCAAGGAGATCCAACCAGTCCATCAGGAAATCAGTCCTGAATATTCAATGAAAGGACTGATGCTGAAACTGAAACTCCAATACTTTTGCCACCTGATATGAAACACTAACTCATTTGAAAAGACCCTGATGCTGGGAAAGATTGAAGGTGGAANCCAACCAGTCCATCAGGAAATCAGTCCTGAATATTCAATGAAAGGACTGATGCTGAAACTGAAACTCCAATACTTTTGCCACCTGATATGAAACACTAACTCATTTGAAAAGACCCTGATGCTGGGAAAGATTGAAGGTGGAAGGAGAAGAGGAAGACAGAGGATGAGATGGTTGGATGGCATCACCGACTCAATGGACATGAGTTTGAGTAAACTCTGGGAGTTGGTGATGGACAGGGAGTCCTGGAGTGCTGCAGTCCATGAGATCACAAAGAGTTGGACACAACTGAGCAACTGAACTGAACTGAACTGGACTGTAGTCTTCCAGGCTCCTCTATCCATGGAGGCAAGAGTACTGGAGGCAAGTAAATGAATACTCCAGGCAAGAATACTGGAGGCAAGTACAAGAATACTCCAGGCAAGAATACTGGAGTGGGTTGTCATGCCCTCTTCCAGGGGATCTTCACTATCCAAAGATCAAACCTGTGTCTCTTATACCTCCTGCATTAGCAGACGGGTTCTTTACCTAGTGCCACATAGAATCCCATACATATACATGTGTGTGTGTGTGTGTGTGTTGTTAGTTGCGCAGTCATGTCCAACTCTTTGTGACGCCATGGACTGTAGCCTGCCAGGCTACTCTGTCCATGGGATTGTCCAGACAAGGACACTGAAGTGGGTTGCCATTTCCTTGTCCAACATTACATATATCCACTCTTTTTTAGATTGTTTTCTTGTATAGGTCATTACAGAGTATGGAGTAGAGTTTCTTGCGCTATATGTTCTTAGTCATTATCTATTTTATATATAGTAGTGTGTATATGTCAACCTCAACCTCCCAATTTATGCCTTCCCACTTTCCTCCCTGGTAACCATAAGTTGGTTTTCTACATCTGTGACTCTATTTCTGTTTTGTTAATAAGTTCGTTTGAACCATTTTTTAATAACCACATATAAGTGATATCATATGATATTTCTCTTTCTTTGTCTGATACTTCACTCAATGTGACAATCTCTAGGTCCATTCATCTTTCTCCAAGTTCTTAGTCTCACTCCCCTGCCATAATGTGGTCACTCTTATCTCTCCCCCTCCATCAACCCCAAAGACATGGGATGTCTTTCAGTCCTGTATCTCTGGGCCTTCAGTCCCATATCCCACTCTTCCACTAACTCTATGCTTCAGATGTGGATATCAGAAACCATCTGCTTCAGGTTTTAAACTTTTTAAAATGAGGATATTTTCCTTTCCTGGGATCCAACTCTGCTATGAGGCCCCTCTCCACCCACCTCTGTAAGTATTGAAGGGGAAGAAACTTCCCAGTCAGGTCCCCTGACTCTTGGGCATTAAGCCTCAGTAAGGATGTAATCTGATAGGCACATTCGGGGGGGGGGAAAAAAAGCACCTTATGCAAGACTTTCTGGCATCTTTGCATCAAGGTTGTTTAATCCTCTTGGAGCTCCATAGAATTCCCCACCCATAAAGACCCCTGAGTGCCATAACAGGCCCCTTTTAGGAGGATTAAGGCATCCAGGAGGTCAGCTTGAGCCTAGTACTGTCAGGGTTTTGCCTTTACATTGATTCCTTATTCCCACTTCTTAATGATTAACATTCATTTCTGTTCTAGGGCAATAAGGCAGATTCAGGATTTATGATGGGGAGTTGTCTGGGACAGTGGTCTAAACCTAGGCTCATGTTGGCATCACCTGAGTTGCTTTCCAGAACTCCATGCCCAGGCCAGCTCCACCAGGAGCTTGGGGTGAAGCCTGGCCACTAGCGTGTTTCATATTCCCTCCATGACTGCAACATGCTGCCCAAGCTGAGGACCACTGGTCAATGTTTCTGTAGTGCATAGGATGGCCAGTATAAACATGCACACAGGGAAACAAAGGCACACAGAAGGATAAGAAATATAAAGAAATAGTTTACTTCACTTCCATAAATACATGCTGAAACCCCATCTGGACTCTGCCCAGAGAACTTGTAGCCCACAGAGCTATCTGTGGGGTTTACCTGCCATGTGTTGGAAATGTCAAAGGCTGATTTTAAAAGCCCAGCAACCCAGATAAACTTAGGACAAACTCCTCCAGATGCATAAAGGATTTTGCTACAAAAATGACACAAGGAATGTTAACCCTAGAAAACTATGTGTGGCAGAGGATGAGACAGTTGGATGGCATCACCATGAGCATGAGCTTGAGCAGACTCCAGGAGATAATGAAGGACAGGGAAGCCTGGCATGCTGCAGTTCATGGGGTAGCAAAGAGTTGGACATGACTTAGAGACTGAACAACAAGGAGGATAGACTAAAATACATGTGTATTGTAAAAGAAGAAAGATCTGAACTCAATCATCTAAACTTCCACCATAGGAAACTAGAAAAGCAAGAGCAATTTAAGTTCAAAGAAGAGAGAGAAATAATAAAAAATTAGAGCAGAAATCAATGAAATTGAAATAGGAAATCAGTATAGAAAATCAATGAGTCCAAGAGCCAGTTCTCTTAAAAGTTAAAATCAGTAAGCCTCTAACCAGGCTACCTAAGAGAAAATGAAAGAAAACACAAATTACTCATATCAGAAGTGAAAGAAAGGTCAGATCTCAGGAGCATTAAAAGGACAATAAAGGAATATTATAAGTAATGATGCTTTCCCAGTATAACTAGGAACAAAGGAAGGATGTCCCATTACACTACTCTTTTTCAACACCAAAATGGAAGTCCTAGCTAATACAATAAGTCAAGAAAGGAAATACTTGAGAAGGAAAAAATAAAACTGTGTTTGCTCACAGTTAATATGATTATGTATGAATAAACCTTAAAAAATTAACAGCAACAACAACCAAAAAAAAAAAAAAAAGAACCCAATTTTCCTGGAATGAATATGTGATTGCATCAAGATTTCAGGATAAGAGGTTAATATACAAAAGTCAATTGCTTTTCTATATGTAAGCAATGAACAAGTTGAATTTGAAATTTAAAACACTATTTATATTCAGCTCAGTTCAGTTCAGTAGCTCAGCTGTGTCTGACTCTTTGTGACCCCATGACCCGCAGCACACTAGGGCTTCCTGTCCATCACCAATTCCCAGAGTCCACCCAAACCAAAGTCCATCGAGTCAGTGATGCCATCCAGCCATCTCATCCTCTGTCATCCCCTTCTCCTCCTGCCCTCAATCTTGCCCAGCATCAGGGTCTTTTCAAATAAGTCAGCTCTTTGCATCAGGTGGCCACAGTATTGAAGTTTCAGCTTCAACATCGGTCCTTCCAATGAACACCCAGGACTGATTTTCTTTAGGATGGACTGGTTTGATCTCCTTGGATCCAAGGGACTCTCAAGAGTCTTCTCCAACACCACAGTTCAAAAGTATCAATTCTTTAGTGCTCAGCTTTCTTACAGTCCAACTCTCACATCCATACACGACCACTGGAAAAACCATAGCTTGACTAGACGGACATTTGTTGGCAAACTAATGTCTCTGCTTTCAAGGGACATGAATAACCAAAACAATCTCGAAAAAAAAAAAAGAACTAAGTTAGAAGATTCACACTTCCTGATTTCAAAACTCACTACAAAGTTACAGTAATCAAAACAATAAGATATTGGGTTAAAGATAGGCCTATCGACCAAGGGAATAGAATAGAGGGCCCAGAAAGCAAAACCCCCACATATGTGGGCAAATGTTTTTGACTGGGAAGCCAAGGCCTTTGACTAGAGAAAGGACAATTTTTTTCAACAAGTGTCTCTGGGAAAACTGGATATCCACATGCAAAAAAATAAAGCTGCACTCAACCAACACAACATAAAAAAACTAACTGAAGATGGATCTAAGACCAAAGTATAATGAAATAAATCTCATAGCCATTGTGATGGCTATTATTTTTTAAAAAAGCAGAAAATAAGAAATGTTGGCAAAGATGTGTAGAAACTGGAACTCATACATACAATGGAATATTAGTTAGCTTTAAAAAGGAAGGGAATTAGTACACATGCTACAGTGTGAATAAAACTTGAGGGCATTATATTAAGTGAAAGAAACCAACATAAAAAGACAAATACTGTACGAATCCAAGTATATGAGATACTTGTTGTTTAGTTGCTAAGTCATACCCAACTCTTTTGAGACTCCATGGACTATCTGTGGGATTTTCCAGACAAGAATACTGGATTGGGTTGCCATTTCCTTCTCCAGGGGATCTTCCTGACTCAGGGATCAAGCCCAAAGTTCCTGCCACGCCTCTTGCATTGCAGGTGGGTTCTTTACCACTGAGTCACTGGACAAGCCCATGAGGTACTTGGAGTAGTCAAAATCGTAGACAGAAAAAGTAAAGTGGTGAAGGCCAGGGGCTCTGAGATGGGAATGAGTGAGTGAGTGAACATCGCTCAGTCGTGTCTGACTCTTTGCAACCCCATGGACTATACAGTCCATGGAATTCTCCAGGCCAGAATACCAGAGAGAGGAGCCTTTCCCTTCTCCAGGGGATCATCCAAACCCAGGGATCAAACCCAGGTCTCCTGCACTGCAGGCAGGAGTTATTGCTTAACGAGTATAAAGTTTCAGTGTTGCAAGACAAAAAGAGTTCTGGAGGTAGATGGTGGTGATGGTTGTATATCGATATGAACATACTTAATATCACTGTACACTCAAAAATGGTTAAGATGGTAAATTTTACACTATATATATTTTACCACAATAAAAAAAAATGAAGGGAAAAAATGAGCAAAAGATCTGAACAGACATTTCTCCAAAGAAGATACCCAAATGGCCAATAAGCACATGAAAGGGTGCTCAACATCAAGAGTCATCAAGGAAAATGCAAATCAAAACCACAGTGATATATCACTTTATATCCACTAGTATTCTTGAATGTAAAAGTCAGATAATAACAAGTGTTAGTGAAATTAGAACCCTTATACACTGCTTAATGATGCAGCTGCTTTGGAAAATTGGCATTTCAAGTGACTATAAAGTTACCATTTGACATACTAATTCAACTCCTAGGTATATATCCAAGGTAAATCAAATATATGTCCATTCAGAAACTTTTATGTAATGTTTACAGTGGCATTATTCACAATTGCCAACTGCCCATCAACAGATTAATCATAAATAAAATGTGGTATATCCATAAATGGAGTATTATTCATCCATAAAAAGGAAGTGTTAACACATGTTACAGCATAAATAAGCCTTTAAAACATTATGCTAAGTGAAAAAAATTAGTCATGAAAGTGTACATGTTGTATGATTCTGTTCATATGAAAATCCAGAGTGGGATAATCTACAGAGACAGAAAACTGCTGAGTGATTCCTAATGTTGGAGAATGGGCGACTAGAAGGGTGATAGCTAAATGGTACAGCATGAAATTACAAAATGGACTGTGATGATGGATGCACATATCTGTGAATATACTAAAAACCACTGAATCATACACTTTAAATGGATATTATGTAAATTATATCCCAATAAGTGTGTTTTTAAAGATCTCTATGTCTACCAGTTCTTAGAAAATACAGGAGGCAAGTTAAATAATGCCACAAGGAAACAAGGACCCAAATCATAATGTACCCAAATCATAATGTGGGATATTTTACAGACAAACGTCTAATTCCTCAAATAAATCAAGGGGGATTTAATTCCTCAAATAAATCAAGAAGGAGGCAGAAAGAAGGTTGCAACAGAGTGAGAACCATAAGAGACATAATGAAATGCATCATGCGGATCATCTATCAATTTTGATTCCAACAAACTTACTATAAAAAGAACATCTTTAAGATAATCAGGAAAATTTCAATATGTTCCATAATTATTTTTGGTTTTGTTGGTATAACGATAATATGTTATTGTTGCAGTGTCCTTATTGGTAAAGATTCCTGCAGAAGTTACAGGAGAAATGACAGGAGGCCCAGAATCTGCTATGAATCACTTTGAAAATTTCCTCCTTCCCCTTCCTTTCATCTCCTTTTCCTTTCTAAAAGAACAATCAGTCCAAAAGCCAAGAAGATAGGTCTTGGTGCTATGAGGGTCATGTAGTCACAATGGCCCCACATGGCATCCTGGAGTGTTAGCAGAGTGGAAATGCCCATGGGATGGATGGATGGACTGGCACAGGGTGTCAGAGACATCCATGCCAGGGAGAAGTTTGGGCAGTGCAGTATGGTGGTCAGAGCCAAGGAGGGGGAGGGTGTGTATGTAGGAGGGTAGAGTGGCACAGGCATTGGAGCCTGAACAAGGTGAGGAGGGAATCACGTGGAGAACGGTTGGGCCAGGAAGTCCAAGTCAAGGCTGGGTGAGGAAGGTTTCCACACACAGTAGGGGCAGCAGCTGTAATGGGTGATGTATCACACACAAAGGAGTTCATCAAATAGGTTAGATTGTTAAGAATAATGGCATTGAAGCATATATACTATTATATAAGAAACCAGTCTATGTTTGATACAGGATGCAGGAGGCTTGGGGCTAATGTACGGGGATGATCCAGAGAGACGTTGTGAGGTGGGAGGTGGGAGGGGGATTCGGGATTGGGAGCTTGTGTACACCTGTGGTGGATTCATGTCGATGTATGGCAAACCCAATAGAGTATTGTAAAGTCAAATTAAAAAATAAATTAATTAAAAAAATAAAAGAATAATGGGAGTCGGGTTTCTTATTGTGGGAGAAGGGAGTTGTAGACAGAGAAAAGGAAAAAAGTAAAAATGAACCATGTAATTGCAGCTTGAAATTAGAAGAATTTTTGTGAATGCCTGGTTTCCAATTCTCTGGTGGTTCAGATGGCAAAGAATCTGCCTGCAAGGCAGGAGACCCGGGTTCAGCCCTGGGGTGGAGAAGATCTCCTGGAAAAGGGAATGGCTACCCACTCAAGTGTTCTCACCTGGAGAATCCCATGGACAGAGGAGCCAGGTGGCTACAGTCCACATGGTCGCAAAGAGTCGGACACAACTGAACGACTAATGCTTCACTTTCACAGATAGATATAGAAATAGATATGAAAATAAATGTGTGTGTGTGTGTGTGTGTGTGTACAGTGTCTGCCCATTTAGAGGGTCTGGTAGCAGCAACACCCCACCAGCAATGAGCACATGCAATGCCCAGATCTTGGTCTCTGAAGGAACCAGAGCAGAGTTCATTTGGAGAAGTGGGTAATTGCAGGACTCGACCACCTGGCCGAGTCATTTTGCATCAGAGGAAAGAAAATGCTGAAAGATAAAGACATGTCAAAAGGACATAGAAGCCAGCTTGAAGGAGCATCAAAATGAATACAGTAACTATAACCTGTTGAATGGCATCACCAACTCAATGGACATGAGTCTGAGCAAGCTCCAGGAGATGGTGAAGGACAGGGAAGCCTGGAGTGCTGCAGTCCATGGGGTCACAGAGTCTGACACGACTGAGCAACTGAACAACAACAAATAGCCTACTGAATAAAACAGGAAACTAGAAATCCACAACAGCAAAAAATAAATAAGTGATTAGATGGAAAGTTTGATCATGAAGAGGGAAGTTATGTAGTTTTCAAAGTACCTCCCCCAGTGTTAACTCAAGGGAAAGGAGAGGGTCTGCTATGGGGAGGCATGCCGACACCTCCTCAGTGAAGCCATCCAGGTGAACACTCACCAGGAGTCAGCATCTCCCCAGCAGGATGCAGTGATACAGCAAGCAGTGTTCCTATGATAGTTCAGCCAAGATGCATAAGCTGACTCCAATAATGAGGACACATCAGAGGAACCTGAACTGAGAACTTTCTAGGTTGAAGGAGGCTAAATAGACTTCACCACTGAATGCAGCACATGATTCTGAACTGGATCTTTTCAGGACAAAGGACACTCTTGAGACAACAAAAGGCTCTGGAGGATGAGCTGGTGGTGATGCAACAGGATAAAGGTCTGATTCATTCGGGTGTTTGTACCACGGTTAGGCAGAATGTTAGCAGAAACTCACACTCAAGTACTCTCAGGGGTGATGGAATATCTGAGCAGTTGACTTTCAAATGATTCCAGAGAAGAAAGTTTTTGTATACTGTGCTTCCAAAAGATACTTCAAAAACAATTAATGGGGTGAGATACAGGTGAAATGAGATTAGAACAATATTGGTCATTTTTGCAGCCATTAATAAGTACTTGGGAATTCACTGGACTACTTTCTTTGCTCTGGTGCATTAAAAAAAAATGTGAAGCCAGTGTTGACAGAAGACAGATGGAGGAAGAAGGGTGGGGGTGGAGAAAGGACCTACAGGGTACCCAGTCTACCTGGGGCAGGGGACGAAGTTGTGAGACACCGGTCCTTACACTGATGGACCTGGAGAGAGCCTCGGCAGATTGCAAGGCCCAAAAACAAGCACTAAGAAAACTAAAATACTTGTCAAAAAATTAAAGAGGTTGCAAAAATGAGGTAGACTAAAGAGTGTTCGCAGGGAACATCAAGAAACAATGTCTTGAAATTTTAAATTAATGAATCAAGCACTCTTCAAAGAACTTTAAAGAGAATCCATTGGCAGAGCCTGTCTCTCTTGGAATCGGAAATAGGGTAAGAAGGAAGGAGGGGGCCTATCAGTCTTCATTAAACCCTTTCTGCCTTTTTTGCTCATATCTGGAGACACTACATTGACAGAAAGTTAAAAGACAGATTGTTGAGATGACCTTGTCAGTCAAGCACTTTTCATGCTTCCTTACATTTCTCCACCTCTCTTGGAGTCAGGTGGGGACTAATGGACCATGAGGTAAGTGACATGTGTAGCTTCCGCGGTGAGGCCACTGATCTTCCTCCATCCCTCTCTTCTCCATGGTGACAAGGCAGACCCAGAAGATGGACGAGCCTGCATCCCTGAGCCACCCAAGTAAGGACCGGAGAGGCTAGGGAGCCACAAATACCAGCTTGGTGTGAGTGGGAACAGAAGCTCTGCTGGATTAAATCACTTTTAACCAGAATTCACCTTTTATTTGTTAAGGCGGCACAGTCTAGACTGACTGGTAAAAAAGGAATTTAAAAATAATAATATGGCTATATAAAGTGGAGGGATTTGGGGAAGGCTTTGTGTTTTCTTAATTACACTAAGAAGAAAGTAACAACCTAATAAATGTGAATGTTGGATGGCTGTTGTGGTTTGGTGATTGTATGAAAGCAAAAGCCCCTATGTGCTCTCAAACCTGTCACAACGTGAGACCACGTCAACAAACAACCTGAAATCACATTAATGAAGCCCACAGAACACCCAGCCATGTGTGACAGCAGCTTGTTCAAATGCAAGCACGCTCACTGCCCACCACACTTTGCTGGCCCTTCAAGGCCAAAGTGATGAATCAGTGATAAATGACTCAGGGAATAATTTTAGACACAGAGCGCTGACTAAATGTTTCTGAAAGATGTTGAAAAGATTAGAAAAAAAAAAAGTGCACCAGATGTCATCTCTGAGGCTGTTCCTACAGACCAACTCACGGGCTTATTTCCAGCTGGTATTTTCAAGGGTCGGTAGCTTCAGCAACTCCCCAGGAGCTCAGAAGCCCAGCCACAACCATCCCCGTCACCCGTTATCAGCACCGCCAGGAGCCTTGAACAATCAGTGCACAGTGGGGAGGCACATAGGTTGATATACTCAGGGGTAAATTTAGACGCAGAACTGTTTTACATTCTTATTTTTCTGAGTAATCTGTTCTGCCAAGTTTTCCCCTTTATAGTCTGGGACCAACCAATTACCATGAAAATCAGATGAATAAATATTGAAGAGAATGTGTTCATCGTCTATTTTCGTGTCCTCACAGCAAGCAAGCGACATTATATTTTTAATTAAGTCTTTGATTTCCATTTTCCCTTTCAACTAAAGCTGTCCTCCATAGGATCAATTAAGCTAGATAATCAGATCCAATGAAAAGCCCCCCAAAAGAACAGTTATTAGTAGGTGTGATTCACACATTTTCCCAACCATACCACAAATTTCTGCTCCAAAATTAAAGTTGTAGAGACAACACAGTGTGGGGTGTTCGAGGCTTGCTCAGACATCTGGTCTAACTTTATCTCCTTCTTACCCTCTACATTATCTCTATACTGGCTTGTGAATGTATAATATATTAGTAGTACATATCTTTTCATAAATCATCCTTTTGTCTATAAGAACTGAGTGAGCAAAAAAAAAAAAAATACTAATCATCTTTGATCTATAAGAGGGTACAATTTAGCTAAATTTTAATTTTTTAAAAATTCCTAAAATTTTCAACCAAAATATTTATATTCTCAGAATTGCTTAGATATTTTCTCTCCTATTTACTTAGAGATAACTACAATAAATTTCATAGGTAGTCAATGCAGACAGAAAGAACTCTGGACTGAGTCTGTGTAGAAAACTTATTTGTGAACCCAGGTTGCTTTCTTGGGTCCTCAGTGCCTAACCTGCAAAAGTCTGAGGTTGCTGTACGTATTCAGTTATCCAGTGTTTATTGAACAGCACTTATTGCCAGGCCCTATTCTGCTGCTGCTGCTGCTTCTGCTGCTGCTGCTGCTAAGTCGCTTCAGTCATGTCCAACTCTGTGTGACCCCATAGATGGCAGCCCACCAGGCTCCCCCATCCCTGGGATTCTCCAGGCAAGAACACTGGAGTAGGTTGCCATTTCCTTCTCCAATGCATGAAAGTGAAAAGTGAAAGTGAAGTAGCTCAGTCATGTCCGACTCTTCGTGACCCCATGGACTGCAGCCCACCAGGCTCCTCCGCCCATGGGATTTTCCAGGCAAGAGTGCTAGAGTGGGGTGCCATTGCCTTCTCCGGCCCTATTCTAGATGGTGGGAAATAACTATCCTAGATGGTGGGAAATAGCTATTCTAGATGGTGGGAAATAACTGAACAAGATTGCTACCCTCATGGGGATTATAGTCCAGTTGTTGTTTAGTCCCCAAGTCATGTCCAGCTATTTTGTAACCCTGTGAACTGTAGCCTGCCAGGATCCTCTGCTCTTGGGATTTCCGAGGCAAGAATACTGGAGTGGGTTGCCATTTCCTTCTCCAGGGGATCTTCCCAACCCAGGGACTGAACCGACTGAACCCATGTCTCCTGCATTGGCAGGCAGATTCTTAACTGCTGAGCCACTCGGGAAGCCCTATTGTCTAGTTGGGGAAGCTAAATAATAAATTAGCAAATAAGAGTGCTTGTTTGTGATAAGTGCTTAAGGGTAAGAATAAATCAGGGTAGAGAAGAAGCAGTTATACAAAGTATTCTGTATGAGATAAAATGGTGGGGGGAGGAGGTTTCTCTGATTTGGAGTAAACCTAGATCATTGTAAGAGGTGAGTATAACCCCATAATCTTGACATCGCTTGATGAACACACAACCAAAGGAAGCAAAGATGATGAAGACAGATTTCTCTTATGAACAGCACCTGAAAAAATTCTAAAGGAAATATTCAGACTCCAAATCCAAATCCATGATTATTATGTCATAGACCAAGCAGAGTTTATGCCAGGATGAAATATCAGAAAAATCTACCTGTGTAATTACCCAGAGAAATGGACTTTAGGGGAAAGAAATCATGGTATTATCTCAAAAGCTGTTGAAGAAACATTTGATAAAGTTCAATACCTATACATGATAAAAATAATTGGGTAATTAATATATATGTTAATGAGAGCAGAGATTATCCTTCCAACTTGTCACGGACAAATACCAGGGGCCAAAATCAGTATCTGGATTAGTAGTCCTTCAATATACATTTGTTGAATGAAGAATGAGTGAATGAATGAAGTCCTTTAGGCTGATTAGAACATCCACAAAAGCTTTCATCATCCTTAAGGGAGAAAGTGAAAGTCACTCAGTCTTATCTGATTCTTTGCGACCCCATGGACTGTAGCCCACCAGGCTCCTCTGTCCATGAAATTCTCCAGGCAATAACACTGGAATGAGAAGCTGTTCCCTTCTCCAGGGGATCTTCCCAACCCACGGATTAAACCCAGGTCTTCTGCATTGCAGGCAGATTCTTTACTGTCTGAGCCACCACAAAAGCCCGCATGGCAACCCACTCCAGTACTCTTGCCCAGAAAATTCCATGAACGGTGCGTTGTTACGACAGTCAGAAAAATTTCCAGAATCAATATCACACTACCTTTCTCTCCCTGTAGCAATAACTATTGAGAAGAAGTAATCAAAAATAACATATCACTTAAAACAAGCACTCAAACTAGGCACCCAAGGAAGTAACCTGATAAAGGAAACAGAAGAACTTCCTGGAGAGAATTTTAAAATTCTAACAAAAGATATCTTAGCACCAAATAAGTGGAGATATGCCATGTTCATGCAGGTGATGATTTACTATTAAAAAATGTTAGCCCTCCTCAAATTAATCTACAAATTCAGCACAAGTCCTCTCAAAATCCCAGCATATCTTTTGAATCTAAACTGAATCTAAACTCAGAACAAAGAATAAAGGTCTGAGAATATCTAAGACAACTTATGAAAAGGAGATTCAAGAGGAAGGACTCACGCCACCAGATATTAGGATAGTTCAAAGCCGTAATGACTAAAGCAGCATGGAATAAGCACAAGGAACAGAGGATCAAACCAGCAGAACAGAACTGGGAGTCCAGGAATGGACCCACGACACAGAGAGCTTAGTGTGTGTTAGAAGGAGCATCACCACCATCGAGAAAAGGGGAGTTCTTCGGTAAATAGTGATGGGGAAATGGATTCACTACATGGCGATTTTTTAGATGTTGGGTCCTTCTCTTATATCATCTTCTAAAGTAACTTCAGTTGGGCTCAAAAGGGAGATGTGAAAGATAAAACCATGAAGCTAACAGGAGAAAATACAGAAGGAAGATGCAGTATACCTGTGATTGGTAGGTGAGAGATCTTTTAAAACTACAAACCATAAAGGGGAAAATTAATGGATTTAGCTATATTCCCAGAAAAGAAAATAAAGACTTTTATTTGATGAAGAAGGTCACAGACAAAATTATCTGAGAGGTGAAGACGTGGGAGAGTACATATGGACATTCTATGACTGGAGAAAACTCAGGAAAGCCCAATAAGAAAATTAAAGGGGAAATATGGGGGAAAGATAGGAATATAAAGTTTACGAAGAAACCTGTTAAAATGCAATCAAAGAATTGCATGGCAAACAATAAGACATCTCTTCACTCCCCACCCCCATCATATTAACATAATTAGAGAGAGAAGAGGCAGATGAGGGACCTTCATCCTCTGCCACTGTGCATGTCGATAACCCTAGCCATTCTGCAAGTAAATGCAACCCCACAGTGACATTAAATGTATATACATTCTGCGATCAAAAATTCCACTAAGAGAGACCACACCAGGTGCAGGGGGAAACAAGCGCAAGGTTTGCAGCGCCTTCAGGTTTTTAATCCTTCACAAAAGAGCTCAGGAAGCGATGTGTAGACTGTGTTTTCAGTGAGCCCCAGATGGCCGACCCAAGTAACACTTCATCACGCAGAGGCACCACTGACAGATCTCAAAAACATGTATCGAAGTGGAAAAGAAAGAAATGATTTGTGGAACAATATCATGTTTGTGAATTTCCAAAACACAGAAGCACAAAATATGTATTTTCCCTGGTATGTATATATGTGAGAAAAAAAATCCATACAGCTAAGGAAAGTGGATTGGAAGGCTATAAATTACATTTATGGGGCGTGGTTGCCCAGGTGGAAGGGAAAGAGGAGATGCAGAAATCTAGGGAGCCAAGGTAGGCAGTCAGCTAAGTCCAGACACCTGAGGCAAAACATCAGCTCTAACACACAGTTCAGTTGTATCCAAATTCAACTGAAGACTGTCTTCATCCCTACCTGTCAATCAAAAAATGCAATATCTGTCATACAGAACAGACTGTGTGGTTTCCAAGAGAGGGAGGGGATCAGGGAGGGAAGGACTGGGAGTTTGAGATTACGCGATGCAAACTATTATAGAGGCAGGATAACAACAATGTTCTACTATATAGCACAGGGAACTGTATCCAATGTCCTGTGATAGACCACATGGAAAAGAACATATATATATATGCAAATATATATATATATATACATGTCTGTAAGTATAACTGAATCATTTTCTGTACAGTAAAAATTAACACATTATAAATCAACTATATTTCAACAACATTTAAAAAAATACAACATCCTTTACTATTGAGATAACTCTACCTGCTGCATTGTTCTCACTGGATAAAAGATTTTAAACAACAATCCTGGAATTTACTCAACATTTAGGTTAGTGTTCAGTTCAGTTCTGTCACTCAGTCATGTCCAACTCTTTGGAACCCCATGAATCACAGCATGCCAGGCCTCCCTGTCCATCACCAACTCCCAGAGTTCACTCAGACTCACATCCATCGAGTCGGTGATGCCATCCAGCCTTCTCATCCTCCGTCATCCCCTTCTCCTCCTGCCCACAATCCCTCTCAGCATCAGAGTCTTTTCCAATGAGTCAACTCTTCGCATGAGGTGGCCAAAGTACTGGAGTTTCAGCTTCAGCATCATTCCCTCCAAAGAAATCCCAGGGCTGATCTCCTTCAGAATGGACTGGTTGGATCTCCTTGCAGTCCAAGGGACTCTCAAGAGTCTTCTCCAACACCACAGTTCAAAAGCATCAATTCTTTGGTGCTCAGCCTTCTTCACAGTCCAACTCTCACATCCATACATGACCACTGGAAAAACCATAGCCTGGACTAGAGGGACCTTTGTTAAACTGATTAAAAAAAAAAAAAATCATATCCCAGGCCGGTAAAGAATCCACCTGCAATGTAGGAAACCTGGGTTTGATCCCTGGGTTGAGAAGTTCTCCTGGAGAAGAGAAAGGCTACCCACTCCAATATTCTGGCCTGGGGAATTCCACAGACTGTATAGTCAATGGGGTTGCAAAGAGTCGGACACGACCGAGCGACTTAAAAAAAAAAAAAATCACATTTCTACACATTGTCCACTGGAAAAAACTTCTTTGAGGTCAACCATCCACTCCCTTCATTTTGCCTGTCAGGAAAGAGAGGCCGGTAGAGGAGGGTGACTTTTCTAAGTCACTCTCTAAGTATCACATTGTGAGTCAGGACTATTGACAACACACGAGGGAATGGGTAATCGAGGTCACAGGGTGCTTTCTCAGCCTCCTCCGACTTAGCGCTCACTCCAGCTTTGTGAGGCAGCAGCTGCGCCATTACGCCCAGGTTACAGAGGAGCATACTGAGGCCCAGAAGGGTTGGAAGACTCGCCTGAGGTCACACAGCCAGCTTTACCATGACTTAGATTATCAGGGCAGCTGCCGGCGCAAACTCAGGTCCTCAGCGCAGATCTCCGCTCTTCCCCACACATCCACCTCCTCGCACTGGGGGCGTGAGCTGGAGACCCTTCACTGCCCGGGGGCTGGCAGAGGAGGGAAAAGAGAGCGTGGAGCACTTATGAGCTTTCCATGGTGAGGCTGCGGGCTGGGCAACAGGAGACTCTTCCCAGTGGGGCCCACCCAGTGGGGTCAGGGAGAAGGTGGGGAGACAGCCCTGGCTGTGCTCAGAAAAATCCAGCTTCCCCTGGATACTTTTTCCAGCATGGTCTGCCAGGAGAGATTTTGATCACAGAGAGCAACACGATGCTCTGGAGAAAGAAATTAGTGAGTTCCGGGGTGTTTGTGTCTCCGAGAAAGGCAGTTCGTTTGGGAACCGACTCCAAGTCACAGATGAAACTGTGCCAGGCCCCACTGGAGCTGACAGAAGGGACGAGGAGGCCAAGCACAACGGGCCAGGCCTTCCAGAATCCCGAGAGATCCGTGGAGGGGGCTCTGAGGTCCCCTGTAAGCCTTGCTCCAGCACTTCCTGTGGAGGAGGGGCTCCATCACAGCAGACCCCTGGGTTTGCTGAGGACACAGTTGGCCTTCACCCTGCAGAGCTAGCCTGAACCAGGAGGAACCTAGCTTGTTTTCTCCAGAGTGGGAGGGTCAAGACCCAGAGGGTGGGGAAGGGCTGGTCCCAAGGGGAAGGGCTGGTCCCAAGAGAGAGAGGGGGAAGAATAGATGATTAGCTTGGAAGCTGGCAGAACTTTTTAAAAACTGAAATGTGTAACATGAAATATTACTGAGGCTACCATCATATAGGGCACATCCTGGTGACCCAAGAACCTTCAATAAGGTTTCCACTGCTTGCGTGACTTTGGAGTAAAAGGTATAGGAGAGTGACCCAGGCTCTATGTTTAGGGTAACTCCAGGGGAGAGAGAGGGAACAGCTGCAGGAAAATTAGATCCCATGGAGGCAGGAGCTGGAGGCAGAGTGGATGGTGACAATTTGTAGGCATTTGCATCTTAGAGGGCTTTGGGTTCCCTGGGGGGTGGAATGAGATTTCAGTCTGTCTCATTCAGATTTCCAGGAGCTGAGGACTCTGGGTGCCATCTGGGTTACACGTGCTCCTGCCATCCACACAGAGGGGTCGGGGTGGAAGGAGACAGGAAAATGGAGGTGGCTTGCCTCCTGCCCTCAAGAGGCCCAGTGGAATTCAGCAGATAAGACAAAGCACATAGCCAGGGTATGGGAGTAGAGGAGGGCACACACAGCGAGCAGAGAACGATGGAGGGAGACAGAGTGGGAGTGAGGAAGAGCCAGGGAGACAGACTGACGCTTTTCTGGCCTAGACACGGGAACATAAGGAAGCCTTCTGGAGGACATCGCATTTAGGCCAAACTGTTGACAGTGTAGGATACAGCCCCGGGGATATGTGGTGGGGGCACTCCCTGAAAGAGCACTGCCTAAGCAAAGGCCCAAAGGGGCGAAGGCTGGGCGTTTCTAGAGTGCAGGGCAGCCGCGGCAGCGCAGCCGGGGACCGCTTGTCCTTGCTGGTCATGCCAGGAGCTTGCTTGAGGCTTGAAGTCTAGGGAAGTCAACACATATTAAATAATCCCACAAATAAATACAAGGTTATAAACAATGGTAGTGTCACAAAGACACAGTCTAAGGAGGCATTTCAGAGCCAATAACAGAGAGTGCTGATTTATCCAGGCCCTGATGTCTGTGTTCAAAGCTGATGGATGAGCAGAGAGTTAAGGGGGCGAGGAGGCAGGTGGGGAAGAACACCCCAGGCCAAGGGAACAGCCCATTCAAAGACCTCGAGGCAGGTGGGAGAATGCCCCACCCCTCACCTGCTGTCCGGAGACTCCAAAGGAGCTTTCTCCTCCTTCCTCCCCCTAGGTGCACAGAGAATGTTCTGGAATTCACACAACCCACCCCACCCCTGCCAAGCTTGTCCCTTCCAGCCACCTGTACTGATTGCTGCCTGACACCAGCTTCCCATCCCCTTGACCTCATTTCTTACCCCTCTGGCCCCAAGGTCACCAGCTCCCCACAAGATTTGCTCCATTATGTGAAGGTGCTGCCAGCCTGAGTCTGGCTTGGGTTCCCCTCACGCTCCTCTTCATTCATCCTGCCTCAGCCCTTCCCAGGATGCCTGGGGAGCCGAGTGGCATGAACACACCATGGTAACCCTAGGTCAAAGGGGGATGAATAGATGGCATCCCTCCTTCCCCCACAGGATGTTCTGAGACTTGTTCTGTGGATTTTGCAGACAGCCCCATGATACAGGGCAGAGGCAACACCGACTTGCATCCAGCACTGGTTACCCCTGCCCTGCTCCACTCTCCAACCCTGCACGCTGCTTCCTGGACATCACATTCCTAAAAAAAACTCCTCCGATACAAGCCTCTAACTTGGGCTCTACTTTAGGGTGCCCAAGCTTAGACCCCTCCCCATCAGGATGAACCTGCATCTCTAAAGTGGAGTGGGAGCATGACTCTCCCCATTTCTAGCAACATGTGCTTCAGTGGGCTTTTCAGCCCTGGGTCCCAAGCCCCCCGCCTCTCTGCTCAGCTGCCACATCCCTGACTTGACCATGTTCAAATGCCCAGTCTCGTCCCCGTACTGATTTCTCTAAATAGCCAGGCAGCATGTTTACCAAGAACACTTCGACACTTACTTTCCAATGGCAGGGACAGCATGGTAGATTGATTACTTGTTGTCTGGATGTTGCTTGCTCAAAGGCACAGTGACCAGCTCCCCAAACTTATCTGGTGGCCTGTGTTTCCACAGGCTGCTCCAAAGCCAGCCTAAAGTCTTGCAGTAGAGCCCCGAGTCACTGCTTGGATGCCAGCAGCCTGGGCTGCCAGCCGGATTCTGCCACAGGCTCTCTGTGATCTTAGACAAGCCCTGGGTTCCTTTGTCTCTTCCTCGTGAACTGAAGGAGAGACTTTCCCCATGGTCCTTTGGGCTCCAACCAGAGAATCATGCTCCCCCCAGTGCCCAGAGAAGACCAAGTTCAGGCCTGCCCTACACATTGCGCCCCTGGCTACCATTCTCCCTGTAGATCATTCCTTTATAGAACATATGGGTCTTCAATACGACCCTTTCTGACTGATAATTTTACATGGGAGGAAAAAAAATA
The DNA here is from genome assembly GCA_006410875.1 of Neotragus pygmaeus. Taxonomy (NCBI): domain Eukaryota; kingdom Metazoa; phylum Chordata; class Mammalia; order Artiodactyla; family Bovidae; genus Neotragus; species Neotragus pygmaeus. Next base: position 1,033,280 of record SJYV01028392.1, on the reverse strand, counting down.
ACTGTACAGCACCAAAAGTTAATATAACTTTTTTTTTGGCCATGCCACATGGCTTGCAGGATCTCAGTTCCCTAAGTAGGGATTGAACCCAGGCCATGCCAGTAAAAGTGCCAAGTCTAACCCCTAGACCACCACGGAACACCCTAACACATTTTTTTTTTAATGAAATAGGGTTCAGGAGAAGACTCAAGGTACATTCCAAGTACAATTAGTAGAAGACTCGAATCAAGTTGCGTTTTGAAAAACAGGAAAGTGATGAAGGGGATGGTGTCACTTGGCTGGCACTGGCACTGGGGCCAGATTCCTATGTACAGAGCAACTGCTTAGTTCTTCTTATTGTTGTTTGTTTTTATTTTTAAAGTGGATTTTATAGTCCTGTTGGAAAGAAAATACATAAACACAAATATCAGCATATCAAGCCACGTGGTCTGACTGAATGAAGATTGGATTTATCTGACAAAGCTTGTAGGGGGCACATCCCTTTTTTTGTTGTTGAAGTATAGTTGATTTACAATGTGTTAGTTTCAGATGTACAGCAAGTAGTTCAATTATTTATATATATAATATATATTATGCTTATATATGTTCTTTTTCAGATTATTTTCCGTGACAGATTACAAGGCATTGAATTTAGTTCCCTGTGCTATACAGTATATCCTTGTCATCTATCTATCTTACAGAATAACTGCTTGTGAGTGTCCCTATTAATTATAGGTGACCAGGAAGCAGAGCTTTAAGCATCTTACAACCTAACCCAGTCCTTTGTTACATATATAAGCATTTTGCAGTATTATAGTTAGACCCAGGAAATCAGTTAAGGGATTGGGGTTGACAGATAACAATAAAATTTTCCCCTTTAAAAAAGAAAGGAAAGAAAATGAAAGGAAAGATGTTCCCAGAAGCCTTTCGCACAGAAGCTCTCATTTTCAGGACTAGATAACTGACATTAAGCAGGAGATGATATACCATCTTCCCAGTTCACACAGTAGTTGTATTCCTGGGAAATTCAGTGGATATTAAAATCTTGAAACTATACTTGGTATTTATTATGTAAAGCAGAGTTCAGTTTTGAGCTCAGATAATCACCTACATCAATGTCCTGACAGACGCTCAGAAGTCTTATAGAGGGTATATTAAAAAAAAAAAAAAAGTGACCTCCCTGGTGGTCCAATGGCTAAGACTCCGCACTCCCAATGCAGGGGGCCTAGGTTCAATCCCAGGGGGAACTAGATCATGCCACATGCCATAAGTAAGACCCAGTGCAGCCAAATAAATAAAAATAAATACATATTTTTAAAAGTCTTATGGAGGGGAAAGCAATTCTTCACCGTGAGCTGGCCCAGGCATTGCAAAGCGTCCAGCCTCCCTGGCTCCTCATAGCCCCTCCCCTCCCCAGCAGTGCACACCCTCTTTGTTTTCAGTGCTCCCCTGGGGCATTCCTGCTTGCAGGGAGAAATTAACCTTAAAAAAAAGGATAGATGGTAATTTTAGTATATTTCCAAAGTTGTGCAGCTATCACCACTACCTAATTCCAGAGCACATTCATCACCCCGAAAAAGAAGCCCTGCACCCATGAGCTGTCGCTCTTCATCCGCTCCTCCCCCGAGTCCTAGCNGTTGTTGCAGCATCAGAACCACATCACTATGGTGATATCCTACTAGATGGGTTCATTACGCTAAGTACAGAGAGTTAAAAGGGCAAGTTCTACCAAGAAATATACATTAATATATGGTTCTTTAAGACATTGTGTTAACACAGTTTTTACATGAACTACTTATAAAGGAAAAACAGATCCTAGAAAACTAATCATACTTTCAGAAGAGCTGGCTTTAACCATGGCATATACAAAAATTCTAATATATTTTATCCCAGAAACATGAAAGACCCATAGTCCCTCAACATTAAAAAAAATTTCATTTAAATAGGATGGTAATATCTAAGAATGTTCAAATTTAGAAGACAAAATGCAAAGAAGCTCAGGAGTTTCATTCTTGGATTAAAGGAGCATTCCCCAGAAAGATTACTACCAACACAGACCTCAGATAATTGACAGAAATCTGTTAAGTCTTTATACACATCCCCTGGAGGAGGAAATGGCAAGCCACTCTAGTATTCTTCCCTGGAGAATCCCATGGACAGGGGGATCTGATAGGCTACAGTCCATGGGGTCACAAAAGAGTAGTGACTAACCCATCACATACACAGTAATATTAAAACTTATAATAATCAAAAATTTTCTATCTCTGTAACTTTAACATCAAAAGAAAATGAGCATTAATTCTTAGCCCTGGATAAAATATACAAATTAATATGTATGAAAATTAAATTGCCAACACTATGTCAAAATTTAGACTGTAGTGAAGATCTGAGATTTATCTAGGCTAATAGCATGAATATATAAAATTACTAAAGGTGCCTCTTGATTTTCATCCCCAAATAATCACTAAATGTTTCCATATTCTTCCTTCTCCAGTGATAGAATTGCATTTTTCTTCCCATATTTACCATTATTTAAGTCTCTTGTCATTGTCCATAAGCTCTAAGCTATAATACCACTAACACTGCCACAGAAATAATGAAGTGAAAGTGAGTCATAGAACATATTTTGATTTGGCAATACTTCAAAACAGTTCATCTGTTATTTTATGTGTCTCCTAAAATACAGCCTTGCAAATAAGCATTTCAAAAATCTAGAGATTTTTTGACACATCTTTTTCTTATAACAAGTAGAAAACTAGATGACTATGCCCATTTTAAGAAAGGCCAAGATAGATACTCCCAGAAAACTAGGACAGTTCATTTGGGGGCTAACCACTTGTGTATCTTAGGTGTAATTTTTCCCTTAACCATAGAAATAGAACTTAAGAATGTTTGGATTCAAAGAAGTGCAGAATAATTGGAAGTAAACAGTTGGCTGCCATTGATAATGAGACCTAATAAATACCAAACTGAAAGATTTCTTAAATTAGAGAATAAGCCAATTGAATTGAATTGACAGAAATCTACTTTACATGCAAATTTTCACAAATATATATATATATATTTGATATATATATCAAGTTAACATAGCAATATTTTCTACTTTCTCAAAATATTTGCATAAAAGAATTCCAAGGAAATGTAAGGGAGGTTGTGTACCTTTAGGCGCTTTGAGCTTTTTAAGAGAGGGAGAAAAAGAGCATTTATTCCATACAGGCGGATCTCTGTGCCTGGGTGTGTGCTCTTACAGCACTGATGGACCAGTCCTAACCAGAATGTGTCACCTCAAGGTCTGAAGCCACTGTTCCGGGTTTCAGTAAGAGCTTTTTGGCCAAGTGAAAAGTGAGGTTGGCCCTTGGGAACTATGATTCCATAGGTGTCATATTTTACATAGTGAAATTAGAGAATAATTCTGAAAGCATTCTAGGTAGAGAAAAAAAGCTTGAGCTTTAAAAATTAAAGTTTGCTGCTCAAAAATATGACAGTGCTGAAAGGCTTATTCCCCATTCCTTGACTTTATTTTTTTCCTTTCTTGCCCCTACCCATTATTTATTGATTGATTTTACGGTAGGCTTGCTATTCCTATTTTGTTGCAAGGCTGCATTTTAATTCATCTGATTCTGGACTTTGACAAAGCCCTTTAACATCCGTGTTCATTTGTTCTCAGCTGGTGAATGAACAGCAAGAAAGCAGACCCCTCCTGAGTCCCTCCATCGATGACTTTCTCTGTGAAACCAAATCGGAGGCAATAGCAAGGCCAGTAACGTCCAACACAGCCGGTAATTCTTTCACTTTTAACTTATCCTCAAGTAGTTAATTTTCACAGTAAAAAAATGCACATTTCTTTCCACAGTGCATTTTAAGTGGAGAATAATGTTTGCAACCAGATGAAACTTTATTTCAACATAAAGCAGTTAATCACTTTTGTTTATTTAAGAAACGCCAATGGATATTATCCAACCAATTTTGCTGAACATTAGAGTACCACTATTAGCAATGAATCATTTTTCAGTGCCAATTTTCGTATTTACATCATTGCATCTCAAGTCACATCATATAGGAAATCTTTAAAACAAAAATGTTTCTTTCAGAGTAAGGTTTTTTCAAGTTCTGGATGGCAATATTTTGTATGAGAAAGTCTAGTAAAATAAAAATATAGGTAGCCCTTTTAAGTGGATTGAAATGACAATTAAAATGTCCTAGAGACCTGGTATATTACTGAGACAATTTCATTTGTTGTCATATAAATGGGTTACTTGTAAGAAGTAACCAAGAATTACCTTCTTACAAGAATTTATTTGAACACTGTTTTGGAATTAAATGTATTCAAACTAAATTATCTGCATAGGGACTAATAAGTAGTCATCCAATGAATGAATATAGGATACCAGTATATCGATCACACCTTCTCCAGCATCCTCTGCACTTAACAATTCTCACGGATGCAAAAACTAAGTCACCTAAGTTCTGCTTACTTTGAGGCCACAACAAATTTGACTCAAAAAATGCTTTTCACCTTCGGGTTCAGTGGCAACCTTTCTGCATTGATTTCATTCAATCATCATTCACATTCAAAGGCATGTTGTTCAAATAAGGATGAAAGAATGATGTCCAGAATCAAAAAAGAAAGGGTATGTTGGATTGCATGAGAGAATTTAAAGAGGAAAGGAGAGGATAATTGCAGACTGTCTTGTTTAAAGTTTCATTTCCCCGTCATGTCCTCAGCTGGCTGCTTCCTGGCATAGTTTTATTATACTTTTAAGTAAGTGAGGAAAATCACAGATGAAGGAAATTGTGGTTTTTAAGAAATGCTAAAAATTACAACAATAAGAATAACTAAAACAAGACAGCGGAACTTTATGTAGGAGTGTAGCCTACAGTCTCTGGAGTTAAACTTTGTGATTTCCACCCAAGCTCTGCCACTTAGCAGCTCTCTGTCCTTGGGCAAGTTGCATAACTAAGTCTGTTTCCTCATCTGTCTAATAATAGTAAGATCTATATCTCATGGGTTACTTGGGAAGATTAAATGAAGCAATCTATGTAAGTGCTAACACCATGTAAGCTCTAACAGATGTTACCATCACTGTGAGATATCGGGTGAGAACAGTACACCAACACTTCCCTTTACAGACGCAGTAACTTTCTTTATATCACATCAAAGCAATCATTTTCTAAATTCAACTATCACTTTGAGTAGTCAAGCAAATAAAATTGTACTTGGTACATTTTGGCCAGGACAAGTTCAGATCCTATCAGATCAGCTTAATCCTCCTTTTCTATGAAACTGGAGCTTACCGCCCCAAAACTGTGCTAACCTCCGGAAAAATACAGAGGAGCCTGTGTCTCTAATTGCAAGAAAATCCATGAGAATGGATACATGGAGAAATTCCTGCTGTTCTAGGAAAAAGCTACAGGCATAATTCTCAGATCTTGATTCCAGTACCCTCTGCATCTCCCCATGATGAAAGAACTAAGTCGCAAAGGAAGGACTCACCAGAGAGAGCAACATAATTTCCAACTCAAAAGTTGCCTTTCACCTTGATTTTTCTGACATATAACAGAGAGATCTGTGAGATACTGGAGGAAAAAAATCAAAAGCATGTGTAACTTCTTGTGATCCCAGCACCTTTAGTATTACCTTCTGTATCAGTTTCCTAGGACTGCAATGACAAAATACCACAAAATGAGTGGATTAAACAGATTTGTTGTCTCACAAGTCTAGAGGAAGTGTCAGCAGAACCATGCTCCCTCTGAAGGTACTTGGGAAAGATCTGCTCTAGGCCTCTCTCCTGGCTTCTGGTAGCTCTTCAGTTTGTGGCAGCATAACTCTAATCTTCACATTACGTGTGTGCATGTCCCCCCAGTATGCATGCAGTCTCTGTGTCCAAATTTCCTCTCTTTATTAGTGAAAGTCTCTCAGTTCAGTTCAGTTCAGTCGCTCAGTCGTGTCCGACTCTTTGCAACCCCATGAATCGCAGCACNTGGTAGTTTGAGCATTCTTTGGCATTGCCTTTCTTTGGGATTGGAATGAAACCTGACCTTTTCCAGTCCTGTGGCCACTGCTGAGTTTTCCAAATTTGCTGGCATATTGAGTGCAGCACTTTCACAGCATCATCTTTCAGGATTTGAAATAGCTCAACTGGAATTCCATCACCTCCACTAGCTTTGTTTGTAGTGATGCTTTCTAAGGCCCACTTGACTTCACATTCAAGGATGACTGGCTCTGGGTGAGTTAGTAATACTCAGACTATGCCAGGGTGAAATCAAATTTGTTTACTTACTGGAAGATGGGGTATTTGGTCAACCCTACAGAATTATTCATGGGAAATAGATGGGAAAACAGTGGAAACAGTGTCAGACTTTATTTTTAGGGGCTCCAAAATCACTGCAGATGGTGATTGCAGCCATGAAATTAAAAGACGCTTACTCCTTGGAAGAAAAGTTATGGCCAACCTAGATGGTATATTAAAAAGCAGAGACATTACTTTGCCAACAAAGGTTCATCTAGTCAAGGCTATGGTTTTTCCAGTAGTCATATATGGATGTGAGAGTTGGACTGTGAAGAAAACTGAGCGCCGAAGAATTGATGGTTTTGAACTGTGGTGTTGGAGAAGACTCTTGAGAGTCCCTTGGACTGCAAGGAGATCCAACCAGTCCATTCTGAAGGAGATCAACCCTGGGTCTTCATTGGAAGGACTGATGCTGAAGCTGAAACTCCAGTACTTTGGCCACGTCATGCGAAGAGCTGACTCATTGGAAAAGACTCTGATGCTGGGAGGGACTGGGGGCAGGAGGAGAAGGGGTTACAGATGATGAGATGGCTGGATAGCATCACGGACTCAATGGACGTGAGTTTGACTGAACTCCAGGAGCTGGTGATGGGCAAGGAGGCCTGGCGTGCTGTGATTCATGGGGTCACAAAGAGTTGGGCATGACTGAGCGACTGAACTGAACTGAACAGAATTATTCAGAAACAATCATTCTGCTATGAAGAGCCAAAAAGCCAAACTCACTGTCAAGAGCTATTACTTCTCTGGGTGGGAAAGCAAGAGACAATTAATAGGAGGCTTACCTCCTGCTCCCGCTCATTTTACAACCTGCAAATAAAATCTTGTGGTCAACTTGTAGAGAAATTTGAGGTGAGTATCAAAAGCCCAGGAACCCTGCACTTGCGAACAAAGATTCAGTATGAATGTGTTTGGAAGGGAAACTCTCACAGTTTTTGTGTTCACATTAAAGAACAAGAGAATTTAGGCTTTCACCTGGGCTCTGGTGAATTTCCAAGTCTTATAAGTTGCATGAGGCTCTAATCATAGGCTCCAGTAATCTGACTCTGGCCTGAAAGTAAGTGCTCTGGGCCTGGTCTCCAGGGTCCCAAGGAGTGACTGTCAGAACTCAGCAGGCATATGTGGGTAGAGAAGGGAAAGTGGTCCCCAGTGCAGGGCCCTAGGGGAGACTGTTGGAGGGAGGGTGGCCAGTGCAGGCCACACTCTGCCTTGTGCTCACCGTGCCTTCTGGGTCCACGAGCAGCAAGTGTTTGGCCTGGCCATTGTGCATGCCAGTGAGGACGAAGGATCCCGGGTTGGTGGTACTCTTCCTGACCAAGAAGTCTCCATCTCTCTTTAGCAGCCCCTCTGCCTCCTTCCTACTCATCTCCCCTTGGTACCAAGGCTCTGCTTTCAGTTCTTCCAGCATCTTGGCATCTGGTGCTCTGGGTGAGACGGGGCTGATGCATTCCATGGAGGCTGCCTTGCTCAACACAGGCCCCAAGGACTGAATCTTGAGAGCATCTTCAAAAGGCTCTGCCAACAACACATGCCAGCAACACGTCAATTCCAAGGAGAGCAAAAGATAAACAACACAATGTGAGGTTTGGGAATGCAAAGACAACTTCGATCAGAAAAAAAATAAGTAAAGTAGAGAAAACTGACTGGCTGGTGAGATAATAAGATTCATCATAATGGCATTTGAAAACACAGTCCCAAACTTGGCATGACTCTTTCTGATGAGTCTGCTTTCCCAAGACAGCTGGGCATTGTGTCTTGTGCCAAAGATTCAAGCACACCCTTTGTCTCACTAGTTAGAATGACTTCGTTTTTGCATGCTGCAAGAGGCCAGGCATACTACATGCCATCTACTTTCTCTGGTACATTGGCTAGCCTCTTCAACAAATGTGCTCCCTTCTGAATAAAAATCTGTCAATACCAAAGAAAATACACAGAGGAAAAGACAAATTGCAAGGTTTTGTGCAAAACCAAAACCCAGCCCAACAAATGTTTCTTTCAAAATCTTTGTATTAGGTGCATTTTTTAAAAGAGAAGAAAACCAGCATTTATTAGTGGGCTTTTGTGTGACTTGCCCCAGGCTAGGAGCTCTACCTCCCTTTGACATTCACTTGTTTCCCTGGGGGAAAAGGCTCTTGTATGAATGTTTGAGATTGAGCTTGACTCCATACCCTTCAGAACACACTTCTCACTGCGGGGCACTGCTCTAAACAGCAACAAATATCAGCAGTGAGAGACATCAACAGGCACATCTAATTAAATCTCAGTGTTGGATTTTCAAACAAAGCAATGCGTACAACAGCAGTCTGAAAAAATGCACACAGTGCTACACAAAAGCAAGGTGTTGTGATGTTTATTGAGGACCACACTGCCAACATGCTACAATGCAAACACCACAACACCAGGAAAGTGTCTCTCCTGGGCATAGTTACATCCCCAGAGACCAACACTGCTCCTGGGTCATAGTTTGTACCCTATAAACATTCAGGGAGTGCTCTAAAATAAAACCGTTTGTTAAATGTTAGCAGAGAATGGGCAGAAGTGAATAAAGGAAACCAAAGACATTTTGACAACTTATTAAATTATTTACAGATTTGGGCACCCCCCCCCAAAAAAAAAGAAGAGGTTAAAACTATGGGCTAAGATTGTTTGTGTGTTTTCTTTTTTCATTCTACTTTTTCCCTGGATTACCCGGAGTAGTTGAAAATTTGTATTCTATTCTTATACCATCACCATCACCACAACATCACCATCATCATGACCATCATCTCAGACTCACTAGCACCAGCTTCATTATCACTATCAACATCACCATCACCAACNTTCCCTGGATTACCCGGAGTAGTTGAAAATTTGTATTCTATTCTTATACCATCACCATCACCACAACATCACCATCATCATGACCATCATCTCAGACTCACTAGCACCAGCTTCATTATCACTATCAACATCACCATCACCAACACCACTATCACTATTTCATCATTATCATCACCACCACCGTCAGTACTGTTACCAGAACAATCAGCACCACTATTGATATTTAGATATAGTGGTTCAAGACACTGCTTCCCTGGTGGCTCAGACGGTAAAGAATCTGCCTGCAATGCAGGAGACCAGGGTTCGATCCCTGCATCAGGAAGATTCCCTGGAGAAAGGAATGGCAACCACTCCAGCATTCTTGTCTGGGAAATCCCCTGGACAGAGGAGCCTGGCAGGCTACAGTCCATGGGGTCACAAAGAGTCGGACATGACTGAGTGATTAACACTTGGACTTGGGGTTCAAGATAAACAGAGCACTGGGTCTACTTCTGCAATACTTTTCAATAGATATTAGCTTCTCCGGGGCTCTTTCTACTTACTTTCTCCCCTTCTCTAGTTTTGGGAGTAGGAGTGGAAATTCAGGGATGAGAAACAGGTGGCTTGGGCTTTCATTTTTCCCATCTCAAACCCCAGCCTAACCTAACTCTCTTCAGGCTCTGGGGCCAGAATCCACTGGCAACTTGGCTAAATTAAGCAGTGAAAATGGTCTGCCATAAATTCAACTACTAAAGTGAAGTTGGGAGACATTGTTAAAACTGGAGCAGAGGGTCAAGGAGCTAACAGTTGGTTCTAAATTTTACAAAGTCGCTTCATACCTCCTAGGCTATTTCCACAGTTTGGTTTTTTTTAATGAAGAGATTGGATTAGATGATTCTGCAGTTCTGGCTCTGGTGAATTTTTGTCTGTCAGCCCAGAGAAATAGACTATTGTTGTCATGGGGCAGTCTATTCATAAAAGCACTCAATCCTATCCTCACCCGCATACAATACCAAGTACTGAACCAGCAGTGACTTTACCAAACTTCTGGGCTTCTCTATTTCCTCCTCTGCCAAAGAGTAATAATAATGATAATAATAATATCTACCCATAAGACTACTGGAAAAATTAAATAATATGCACCTTGCCACATGGTAGAAACTCACTAAATACTAGTCTCTTCTCCTCCCTCTTTAGCCTGTAAATTTCTCAAGGAAGTTGAAAAAGATATCTGGGGATGTAAAGCTATCTGAGTTTGGAACGCTCTTTCACAATTCTTTAACAAAAGTCTACATGTTCATTAACCAGTTCACAGATGATTTATTTTTCCCAATCTATATGACAAACAGAGGTCCCTGAAACACATCATACGAGTGCAAGCAACGGTAGTTTGGGGTCACTCTTCTCATCCCATTTTATTTTTCATCAGAGCATTTGTCACTCCCTGTAACACATGGTGGTTATTTAAACTCCATGAGAGTAGGGACTTTGTCTGTTTTGTTTTCCTGTATATCCCCAGTAAATAGAATAGTATTTGACACGTGGTAGGTGTTCAGTGGAGAGCAAGAAGGGGAGAGGGAAAGTGGGTGTGTGTACAAAAACACGTGGATGTATTACAATTTCTCACTTACATGTTAGTTTTGTTCAGCAGATTAAGAGCTCTATGAAAATAGGGGCCAAGGCATTTCAGCTTGGCATCCTTACAGTATTTAAGGCACACGATATCCAATTAATACCTAAGTAAAAATGTATATCATTTGTCTCAATGTGATTGAGACAAAGTTAATTATAAAAAGAGGGGGAAGTTGCTTTGTCTTCAGCAGAGAACTGTAGAGAAGGTTGTAATATGAAAGCAGGGGTCAGCCAAGTTCAAAGACTTGAAAAACTCAATCATAACACAGAAAAAAAAAAAAAAAAACAGCTAATCAGCATCCTTAATCAAAACCACTCTGGAAGAAAATTCAGTAATTGCTCAGATTTCAAACAAAAGACAAAGTTTAAAAAAAAAAAACAACAGCCTTAAAAGAGAGAAAAAACAATAGCCAATGGAAACGCACTCATGTCAAAGAGGTCTTTCCGCGGACTGCTCTCTGCACTGCTGCCCGTGGCCGGCCCTGTCTGCNAGAAAATTCAGTAATTGCTCAGATTTCAAACAAAAGACAAAGTTTAAAAAAAAAAAACAACAGCCTTAAAAGAGAGAAAAAACAATAGCCAATGGAAACGCACTCATGTCAAAGAGGTCTTTCCGCGGACTGCTCTCTGCACTGCTGCCCGTGGCCGGCCCTGTCTGCTGGGGGATACGCTGGGTATTGACATAGGTGGGGGCTTCTCCGATAGGAGCCACATGTGATTTCCCTTCAGGCATGCTGTAGATGTCCAAGGATCCTGCAACAAGAAAATAAACCTCCTTTTTCTTCTGATCATGATGCTATTCATGTTAAGCCACCCAGTGTTTCACAGAGAAGTTCCTTTAGTCCATTCATAAGAAAATCCTTCCTTCAGATGCCCGTCTATTAACTCTCTTCTCTGACCCTCTTACCCTGCTGTGCTTTGGCTAGGATACTCTCCACTCCTTCCTGTCAAAATGGGACCTGCTAGCCCAGGATGATGGACACCATGAAGGTTAGGAGCCCTGTCAAGACCTTAGGCCCATCTGATCTGACTCAGGTCAGGGGGCGGGCTGGACAGGGGAACTACACCCGCCACAGAGCTCCCTCAGCCTCCTTATTCCCTCTGTGAAGAACTGAGATAAAATAACTGAGCAGAAGAACAACAAGCCTTAATTCCACTGCTCTTCTTTTAAGTGAAGGTGAATGCTTCATATATTAACTCCAAAGAAATGCAATGCGTTTCCAACGCTCTGGCCCCGTTTTTAGAAATAAAGCAATATTTACCCCATTTGCTTCCTAATGAATTGAGACACTTTCCTTATAAAACAAATCAGGCTTGTGCCATCATGGGACTTCCCAACTGAAGCAAGACTGTTGAGGCTCGACTTGGGCGGGTCACTGCTATTGTCACTCAAGGTGAATGAAGGGTGTGGCCCTGCTCAGGTCACCATCTGATTCTTTGTACAGGTCACTATTTCTAACAAACTTCCACAGATACTCTCAAGACCACTTTGGACCTGGAGAGAGGTCACCTCTCCAGGTGGTGGGGCATGAGAGTCAGCTCAATTCAGCTGGCAAGAGTGGATTCAAGGACTCTTTAAGAAGCTTTCCCCACTGAAGGACTTTTGGCAGACCACTGTCTCTGCCTATAAGTCTGAGAATGCAAGTGTCCTGAGAAAGTCATCAACTTCAGATGATTGCAAGTGTTGAGTACAGGGCAGGGAGATATACACTCCTTGGTGGTGGTACCCAGAGTTCAGTTTCATTTAGGGGAAATGGCTATTAGCAGATTAATAGGGGTTTATTTGTTCTATGGACAAGGTATTTATTGCTTTCCAATAAAACTTGAAATTCATTAAGAGTTATGAGTCTCAAGTTCCAGGCCAAGAACTTATATAAGGTTCATTTTTTCTCTGGTGAATTTCTTACACTGTCTGTTCTTGATCTGGCTGAAATAACTTGGATATAAAAAAGACCTCATTTTCAAATAAATCTAACAAGTTTTTTAATAGAGTCAATATCTAACGTAAGTAATGTGTCTCTCTTAGTCTTTAATAGTTATTCTATGTCTAAGTACATGATTGTTGTATAAAATGCTTTAAATGTACACAGAACAAAGTTGAAAATGTAAAAAAGTGCCTCTGGCTAAGTTATAACTTTAATTTGCTATTTCCATCCTATTCTGAGGTAGAGTCATGTAGTTTGACTCTTATGGATTATTAACTGGGCAGCACAAACAGGTCATCTTTAAGCTGGGGCAGGCATGACATAAAATTATTTTACAGGAGGAACATTTTAAAAATATATTATCATTTACCCCCTGGCACAAATGGCAATAATGTAGGTGAAAATCTTAATGTTAAACCAATAAATGGTTAAAATATATACATAGAAGCATACATTGGATCTTAATTCATTTATCACTCCATCTCCTTCAGACCCTGTAGCCAGGATCCTGGAACCATCAAAAGTTCTCGAAATGTTTGAGGAGGTAAAATGCTTAAAATTAAAAGAAACCTTTAAAATGTATAGATACATACATGTGTACGCTTGTCTAAAAATAACTGTCTAGAGAATAGAGACTGATGTTAGCAATTAAACTAAATAGTACTTAATTAGTCATACTATTTTTAATGTGGGATGTAGGCGCATGCTTACAGGTTTGATGAGAAGTGAAATGTCCTCTAAAAGGACCCAGGCCCTGTGACAGACTCGTATTCCAGGTGCCCACTCTGCCAGGGCCGGGGTCACTCCATTCTTACTAAAGGGGACCGTAGAAGGGGGAGGTGGGGCAGAGGAAAGGAAGGGAAAACTACAAGCTGCCATTAGAAGCTACCAGGATTCAGTATTGACTCGAGTCTCCCACCTTAGCCTCGTTTGAACTGGGTGTGGAGTTGGCCCTGGGGAGGTGAATTCCTCAGTCCCTCGGGGGGCAAGCCCTCCCGCCAGAGAAGGGCCTTAGATGCATAGTCTCAGTGTGCAGGAGAACAGGAAGAAGTGGGAGGGGTGAAGAGTGAGCTGGTCCTGGTACCCAGGGCTGGATTATCTCATGCATGCCCGGTGACATCCCTGACAGCCACTATCTCTGTTTCTTTGATCTGGTATCCCTGACTGTCATCATTTCTGTATCTGTGATCCAGTTGGGAAACTGCAGCCCCATGCATAGCAGTTATTTCTAGTCAGCCATTCTGCCACTCCACAGGACAGGAACTACCCACTAGGGAGCACATCACTTTTGAAAAGTATTTTTTATGTTTCTTGTCCACCTTACCTTGCCTCTCACCTTGCCTGACAGGTGTTTGCTGCCAGTCTTCACCAAACGGGTCTCCTAAGTGTCTTCCCTGGTAGTAAGTTTGCTCTTTTCCTGCAAACTATAGACATATGTAAATACAAAACAAGAAAAAGTCCTCCTCATCTTGAGTCTCCACCTTTGAAAGCCACAATACTGTAGAAGGGACTTCAATGGCCAGTAGATTGCATCCCTATTGTACTCAGTTTTCCCTTCATGCCTCACAGTTGACATGAAGATTTGGGAAGTTAGTCTGCGTGGCTGTGAAAAAGAGGCTACATCTCATCAAAACTACAGATGCTTCCTGCTTTCAGTAGCCCCCCCCCACCTCCCTTCCCTAAGTGTGACCATAAATTGAATTCTCTACATACAGCCACATCCCACAACATGCCTTAAAATAGATTTCAGTTAGAGAATATCTATGTGTCAGAACATAATTCCCACCCAGCATATACACCTATAACCATTCATTCCTGGGCAAAGCCACCTTGTCGATTCCTTCTTACAGAGCTATTGACACTTGGCTTCGGTGTTATTTACCACTTTTATTGTCATCCACATAAGGTAAGTGACATCAAAAAATTCCCCTTAACAAAGAGATATCATAGAGATACCGTAACTCTAGAAAGAGAATGCCTTACTAGAATTTTGAATTAGAGGGGAAAATCAGGGAGATAAGTAAAACAGAAAATCTCAAACAAAAACATAAAAAACCTTATGTTAAAGGCTTACATTCTTTCTCTTTCCAGAGAACTCAAAGAACCCCAGGCTTTCAAAAGTCTTGAACTCTCTTTTCCTCATTAAGTTCACAATACAATGGGATTTGTCCTAGGATGAAGAGGGAACTTGCAGACTTGTATCTCAGGAATCACAATGGAGTTCCAAGGCATTTGACTAAATCTTGTGATGTTAAAGCAAAAGCTTCCCCTACTGTCTGCTTTATGAAATTCAAGGGGAAGAAGTTTGTGACTTTTTTCGTCTGGATAGAATATCAGCCTGAAAATAGAGTTGAAGAAAGCAATAGGAAATGAACTTCAGTTAGCTACCATTCAAGGAAAGATATAAGACTCACCTGGGCTGTGTCAGGACCGTGGGGTCTGGCTTTCAGGCGAGCATCAGCAAACCCCCCTGGAGGAGGTGTCTTGCTTGGAATGCTGTTGTAATACGGATGGTCTGAGCCATCACTCTCCTCTTCAGTCCATGGCTCATCTAGACTCTGCATTCTGTTAAAAGAGGATTTTCAAGAACTTTAGCCAAAATTTGAGCTTGCTGTCAAAACAAAAAAATCTAACGTTAGTAACTATAGTCCCAGAAAGTAGAGTTTAGTCACTCCCCCTTCAACAATCTAGGTCTCAGGCACATATAAAAAGCAGATGAATGGTTCAGCCAAATATCCCTGCCTTATTCACAGTGCTATCCTTTAGAAAATTCCAGTCTTATTTGAAACAGAAAAGAACTCCTTTATTAAAAGTACATTTTAATAAGGAAAGACATAGTTTATATGAAATGATAATCAGCTTCTTGAGGTGTAGACACACATTTTAGAATATCATGAAATTTGCCCAAAACAAAATTAACTTTAATGGAGATTTAGTGACATCAAGGAAAATGGGAGAGTAAGGACCTCTGAATTATTCTCTCCTCTGTAATGACTACAAGAAAGTTAGCAAAACATGTTTTCATGATCAATATTTTTAGAACTCTGGAAATTAATCAGAAGTTTGTACCAATCTAGAGAGTGTTTTGGAGAAAGCAATGGCATCCCACTCTAGTACTCTTGCCTGGAAAATCCCATGGACGGAAGAGCCTGGCAGGCTGCAGTCCATGGGGTCACAGAGTTGGACACGACTGAAGTGACTTAGCAGCAGCAGAGAGTGTTTATTAAACAAACAAAAAAAGACATAAATAGCTGTCAGGACAAGAGCTAAGTTGCATTTTAACTTGCTCTGTCGCCATCTCCAGGGTGGACTTAAAAGCCCAAATTCCAGTAGTCACAGTGAAAACCAGCAGCTTAAATAGCTAGACATGAGAGGAGGCAAAAAAGCATTTAGGTTCCTGTAAATTCCTATCCCCAGAAAACAGTCATTATGACCTTTCTGTTCATTCTCTATAAGACTCCACTCCCAAAACTCTTTATTTGACCTGATTCAAAGCTTGTCTGTGGAAAACAGCTTCTTCCATAAGGTCATTTGTCAAAAAAAATTAGAGGCAATTATTTAACACTATGACTCCCTGAAACAATAGATAACAGTTGGGCTAAAGAGCAAGCTAGTCAAAAAGCTTAACAGAAAAAGCTAGGAAATTATAAATTTTGACATATTTCTACGAATCTAGGCATCCACATGTATGCATAGAACTGTTTTCACATCTGGGTTGTGTGCCTGCTCAGAAAAGATGTAAAAAGGCATTCATTCTCATCTGCACTGACCTTGAAGTTTCGCACAAGCAGAAAGTCAAAGCTAAAGCAGAGTTGTCAACTGCCTAGCCAAGTATTGAAGGAATTCCCCAAGATTCACACAGAGCACCTCAGCAAAAAATGGGGGACTTGGTGGTTTCAGACATTTAAATCTCTCTTTGATCATTAGCTGTCTAAGTAGTGAACTAAGCAGAGTTGTCAGTGGTCATATGTAACAAAATATAGACTTGACCAAGTTGGTTTAGGAAAATCATTAAAACAAACAACCACAACAAACAGCAACAACAGCTACTCCAGTGAACACAGAAGTAATAAGAAAGTAAACAGTCATATTGTTTCTATAGAGGACCTTTTGAGCAATCTGGATAGAGGATAAAACCAGCCTCAACATTACTTAAGCTAAGGCCTAATCCAGAGCAAGTGAATCCTAATTATTTTCAATTTATGAGAGACGAGGAAGGTGCAGAAGAAAAGCTTGAATCTAGCAGAGGTTTGTTCATGAGATTTTAAGGAAAGGAGCTATTTCCATAACATCAAAGTGCAAGGCAAAGCAGGAAATGCTGCTGTATTGATAGAAACAATTGCAAGTTATTTGGAGTATCTCACTAAGATAATGAAGGTAGGTACACTAAACAACAGCTTTTCAGTGTAAACAAAATAGCTTCATATTGGAAGAAGACACCATCTAGGAATTTCAGAGCTAGAGAAAGTCAATGCCCAGCTTCAAAGCTTCAGAGAACAAACTGACTCTTGCTAGGGGCTAATGCAGTCAGTGACTTTAAGTTGAAGCCAGTACTCATTTACCATTCTGAAAATTTTAAGACCTTAGGAATTATGCTAAATCTACTCTGTCTATGCTCTATAAATGGATCGGCAAAGTCTGGACAACAGCATATCTATTTATAGCATGGTTTACTGAATATTTTAAGCCCAATGTTGAGACCTATTGCTTGGAAAGAAACAATTCCTTTCAAAATATTACGACTCATTGACAATGCACCTGGTCACCCAAGAGTTCTAATTGAGATTGATGTTGTTTTTATGCTTGCTAACACAACATTTATCCTGCAGTCCCTGAATCAAGGAGTAATTTCAACTTTCAAGTCTTATTATTTAAGAAATACATTTCATAAGCCTATAGTTGCCATAAATAGTGATTCCTCTGATTGACCTGAGCAAAGTCAATTGAAAGCCTTCTAGAAAGGACTGAGCATTCTAGATACCATCAAAAACACTCATGATTCACGGAAAGAGGTAAAATCTTCAACATTAATAGGAGTTTTGAAGAAGTTAGTTTCAACCCTCGTGGATGACTTTGAGGGGTTTAAGACTTACAGGAAAAGTCTGTGTTTACACAGAACTTTATGAGATATAAATGCCTATATGATAATAGACAATATCAAATCAACAACCTGAATTTCTGCCTTAATAAACTAGAAAATAAGAGTTAAACCCAAAGAAGCAGAAGGAAAAACAATAAAGATTAAAGTAGAAATAAAAATGGAAAATCAATAGAGAAAAGTAATGAAACCAAGTGTTGGTTCTTAGAAAGATCAACAGTATCGACAAATCTATAGCTAGACTGACTAAGAAAGAAGAGAGCAGACTCAAATTACCAAATTAGGAAGAAAAGACAAAAAACTGCTACCAGCCATACATGAATTAAAAGGATTATAAGAGAAACTATTAAAAATTATATACCAACAAATTAGATAATCTAGATGAAATGGGAAAATTCCTATGAAGACTCAATCTATCAAAAATAACTCAAGAAGAAATAGAAAATCTGAAGATAACTGTAACAATAAGACTAAATTAGTAATAAAAATCTTGCATCCCAAGAAAAACCCAGAATCATATGGCTTCCTGGTGAATTCTATCTAATATCTAAAGGAGAATTAATAGCAATTCTTCATAATTCCTCCAAAAAACAGAAGAGGAGGGAAGTTTTCAAATTAAATCTATGATGCCAGAATTATCCAGATGCCAAAACCAAAGACACTGCAAGAAAAAGAAATGAAACTGCAGACCAATATCTTTTATGAATACAAATGGAAAAATCCTCAACAAAATACTAGCAAGCCAAAAATCCTCCAGCAAAATACAAAAAAAATCATCCACCATGACTAAGTGATATTTCTCTGGCAATGCAAGGTTGTTTAAACATTCAAAATCAACTAATGTAATATATCATACCAATAGAATAAAAACAAATACCAAATACTCATATCTAGACACAGAAAAATCATATGACAAAATCCGACAGTTTTCCACGATTAAAAAAAACCCTCAAAAATCTTGGAATAAAAAGGCATTTTTCTCAACTTGAAAAAGAGAATCTATGAAAAGTCCACAGCTAAGAACATGATTAATGGGAAAATTCTGAATATTTTCCTCCTAAGATCAGGAACATAATAAGTTTGTCCCATCTTTCCACCTCTATTCATTGTACTAGAGATTCTAGCCAGGACAATTATATAATAAAAAGAAATAAAAGGTATTCAGATTAGTAAGTCAGAATAAAACTATGTTTACTTGCACAGGACATGATCTTGTATATAAAATATACTAAGGAATACACATACACACCCAAATTATTAGAGCTAAGTGCATAATAAAAAAATAAATGAATTCAGCAAGTTTCTACAACACACAATCAGTATATGAAATCAATTGTATTTTTATGTATTAACAATAAAAACAAAATTAACAAGCAATTTCACTTATTATAGTATCAAAAAGAATAAAAGATTTATTCTTTTGGTAGTAAAAAATATCAAAACAAGTGTAAGACTCACAACTGAAAATTATAAACATTGTTGAAAGAAATTAAGGAATTCTAAATAAGTGGAAAGACATCCTGCATTCATGAATTGAAAGATGTAATACTGTTAAGATGGAAGTACTCCCCAAATAGGTCTATAGATTCAAGATAATTTCTATCAAAATCACAATTATCTTCTTTGGTAAAAATAAACAAGCAATGCTATTCATTTGAAATTGCAAGAGGCCCAGAATAGTGAACAGGGTCAAACATTAATAAAGAAGAATGTAGTTGGAGGACACATACTACCTCACTTCAAACTAACTATAAAGCTATACTATTCAAGACTATATGGTATTGGCATAAGGATAGACATATAAATCAATGGAACAGAATTAAGAGTCCATAAACCCATACATTTATAGTCAACAGATTTCAACAAGGATGCCCAAACAATTCACTATGTAAAAGAACAGTCTTTTCAACAAATGGTGCTATGATGACTGGATAGTCACTTGTTAAAGTTGAACCATTAAGTCACACCATATACAAAAATTAACTCAAATGGATTAAAGATCAAAATATAAGAGCTAAAACTTAGAAGAAAACATAGATGTAAATCCTCATGATCTTGGATCAGGCAATGGTTTCTTACACATGACACCAAAAGCAAAAGCAACCAAAGAGAAAATAAGTAAATTACTTGGGCTTCATCAAAGTTAAAAACTATGGTCCTTCAAAGGACATTATTTAAAAAATGCAAGACCCCACAGAGAATAAGAGAAAATATTTGCTAATTATATAACTGGAAAGAGACTTGTATCCAGAATATATAAAGAAGTTCTACAAGTCAACAATAAAAAGACAAATAATGCAGTCTTAAAAATGGACTAAGGCCCCTGCCCAGCCAGTCTGTTCAAGACCAGCTCCACCCACAAGAGGGCAGGCACCAGTCCCTTCCACCAGGAAGCTTATGCAAGCCCTTAGACAAATCTCATCCACTAGTGGGAAGATGCCAGAAGCAAGAGGAAATACAATACTGAAGCCTGTGGAAAAGAGACCACAAACACAGGAAGTTATACAAAATGAGATGACAGAGAAATATGCTGCAAACAAAAGAACAAGATAGAAACCCACAAGAACAACTGAATGAAGAGGAGATAGGCAATCTACCTGAAAAAGAATTCATAGTAATGACAGTAAAGATGATCCAAAAATCTCTGAAAAAGAGTGGAGGTACAGATGAAGAATATATAAAAAATGTTCCATAAAGAGCTAGAAGACTTAAATAACAAATGAACAGAAATGAATAATACAACAACTGAAATGAAAAATAGACTAGACAGAATCAATAGCAGAATAACTGAGGCAGAAGAACAAGTAAGTGAGCTGGAAGACCGAGTGATGGAAATCACTGTCACAGAATAGAATAAAGAAAAAAGAATGAAAAGAAATGAAGGTACACTCAGAGACCTCTGGGACAGTATTAAATGCACCAACATTCACACTACAAGGGTCCCAGACAGAGAACAGAAAGAGAGAGGGCTGGAGAAAATAATTGAAGATATTCTAGTCAAAAACTTCCCTAGCATGAGAAAGGAAACACTCACTCAAGTCCAGGAAGTGCAGAAAACCCCATACAGGATGAAACCATGGAGGAACAAACCAAGACACATATTAATCAAACTGACAAAAATTAAAGACAAAGAAAAAATATGAAAAGTAATAAGGGAAAAGCAACAAGTAATACACAAAGAATCCCCATAAGGTTATCAGCTGATTTTTCAGCAGAAACTCTACACCAGAAGGGAGTGGCATGATGTATTTCAAGTGATGAAAGGGAAAAACCAACAACCAAGAATAGAATACTCTATCTAGAAAGCATATCATTTAGATTTGGTGGAGAAATCTAAAGCTTTACAGACAAACAAAAGCTAAGAAAATTCAGCACCACTAAGCCAACTTTACAACAAATGCTAACAAACTTCTCTGGGTAGAAGAAGACCAGCAACCTAAAGCAGGAGACTTTGTATACATATAGATTTTGTACATATGTAGACTGCTAGATCAGAACTGGTGACAGCAAACAAAAATGACAATAGATACACATACAAAAAAGAAAAAGCAACACAAACACAACACTAAAGATGGTCACCAAACCACAAGACAAGAACAAAAGAAGATGTGAAGAAAAAAGAACTACAAAAACAAACCCCAAACAGTTAAGAAAATGGCTATAGGAACATGCATATCAATAATTACATTAAATGTAAATGGATCAAAGGCTTCAACTAAAAGACACAGACTGGATGAATGAACACAAAAGCAAGACCAATACATATGCTGTCAAGAGACTCACTTCAGACCTAGAGACACATACAGGTTGAAACTGATGGGATGGAAAGATATTCCTTGCAAAGGGCAATCAAAAGAAAGCTGGAATAGAAATACTTACCTCAGTCAAAATTAAAGACTTTATTAAAATAAAGACTGTTACAAAAGACAAAGGTCATTACATAAATATCAATGGACCGATCCAAGAAGATATAACAATTATAAATGTATTTGTACCCAACATAGGAGCACCTCAATATATAAAGCAAATGCTAACAGACATGAAAGGGGAAATCAACAGTAACACAATAATACTGGGGAACTTTAACACCTGCTTACACCAATGGACAGATCATGCAGAGAGAAAAGTAATAAAGAAACACAAGCCTTATGTGACACATTAGATCAATTCAGTTCAGTTCAGTTGCTCAGTCGTGTCCAACTCTTTGTGACCCCATGAATCGCAGCACACCAGGCCTCCCTGTCCATCACCAACTCCCGGAGTTCACTCAGACTCACGTCCATCGAATACGTGATGCCATCCAGCCATTTCATCCTCTGTCATCCCCTTCCTCCTGCCCCCAATCCCTCCTAGCATCAGAGTCTTTCAGATAGACTTAATTGATATCTATAAGAAATTCCATCCAAAAGCAGCAGAATACACTTTCTTCTCAAGTGCAGATGGAACATTCTCCAGGATAGATAACATTTTGGGTCACAAATCAAGACTTGGTAAAGTCAAGAAAATTTGAATCATATTATTCATCTTTTCTGATCACAATGCTATGAGATTAGAAATCAATTACAGTAAAAAAAAATTTTTGTTAAAAAGAAACACACGGAGATTAAACAATATGTTACTAAACAATCAACAGATCTCTGAATAAATCAAAGAGGAAATCAAAAAACATCTAGAGACAAATGGCACCAAAAACATAACAATCCAAAATCTGTGAGATGCAGCAAAAGCAATTCTAAGAGGAACCTTTATAGCAATCCAATCTTACCTCAAGAAATGAGAAAAATCTCAAGTAAACAACCTAAATTTACACATAAAGCAGCTAGAGAGAGAAGAACAAACAAAATCTCAACAATCCTCAAGAAGAAAATAAGTCATAAAGATCAGAACAGGAATAAATGATATAAAGACAAAGAAAAAAATAGCAAAGACCAATAAAACTAAAAGCTGGTTCTTTGAGAAGATAATGTTGATAAACCTTTAGCTAGACTCATCAAGAAAAAAAGGGAGAGGACTCAAATCAATAAAATTAGAAANTAAAGACAAAGAAAAAAATAGCAAAGACCAATAAAACTAAAAGCTGGTTCTTTGAGAAGATAATGTTGATAAACCTTTAGCTAGACTCATCAAGAAAAAAAGGGAGAGGACTCAAATCAATAAAATTAGAAATGAAAAAAGGAGAAGTTACAACAGACACCACAGAAACACAAAGGACCATAAGCGACTACTGCAAGCAACTACATGCCAGTAAAATGGACAATCTGAGAGAAATGGACAAACCCTTAGAAAGGTACAACCTTCAAAGGCTGAAACATGTAGAAATAGAGAATATGAGCACATGAATCACTGAAATCAAAACTGTGATTTTAAAATTTCCAACAAACAAAAGTCCAGAACCAGATGGCTTCACAGATGAATTCTATCAAACATCTAGAAAAGAGTTAAAACCTATCCTTCTCAAACTATCCCAAAAAATTATAGAGGAAGGAATACTCTCAAGCTCATTCTACAAGGCCACTATCTCCCTGATACCAAAACTCAACAAAGATCTCACACACACAAAAAAAAAAAAAAAAAAAAAAGAGAGAGAGAAAGAAAATTACAGGCCAATATCATTGATGAACAAAGACACAAAAATCCTCAACAAAATACTTAGAAATTGAATCCAACAATACAGTAAAAGGATCACACACATGATTAAGTAGTATTTATCCAGGCTTCAGCAATACGTGAACCATGAACTTCCAGATGTTCAAGGTGGTTTTAGAAAAGGCAGAGGAANGAGGAGAAGGGGACGACCGAGGATGAGATGGCTGGATGGCATCACGGACTCGATGGACATGAGTCTGAGTGAACTCCGGGAGATGGTGATGAACAGGGAGGCCTGGCGTGCTGCAGTTCATGGGGTCGCAAAGAGTCGGACATGACTGAGTGACTGAACTGAACTGAATATTCCACTGTATATTTGTACAATAACTTCTTTATCCATTCATCTGTTGAAGGACATCTAGGCTGTTTCCATGTCCTGGCTATTGTAAATAGCGCTGCAATGAACACTGGGGTGCATGTGTCTTTTAGAATCATGGTTTTTCTCAGGATATATGCCTAGTAGTGGGATTGCTGGCTCATATGGTAGTTTTATTCCTAGATTTTTCAAGAAATCTGTTCTCCATAGTGGACTGTATCAATTTACATTCAGAAGGTTCCCTTTTCTCCAGTATTTGCTGTTTGTAGATTTTTTTTGATGATAGCCATTCTGAACAGTGTGAGGTGATACCTCATTGTAGTTAAACAGACTCTTACTGAATGAATCTTGAGGTATCCTATGGCCTTGGAGCAAGTTGTTTGCTTATTTCCTAGGGGGAGTAAAGTGTCATCACCAAATATGGCAACTCTAAGCACTAAGACACAACTCAAAGCATCTTAACTTCTAAGATGCATTTAAAGAGATACTAATTAGCCAATATGACTGACCCACCACATGCCATCTGCATGTACACCAGAAGAGGCTGGACATTCATGCTGGTTCTCATCAAAGAGGTGTTGGCAGTCAGATGAGGGCCCCTCAGGGACCTGGAGCAACCTTAACCCGCTAGGATGCCTGCCTTCCTGGTGGCCAGGCTGCGGCATAATCCATGTGGAACCTTCAGAGAAAAAAGGGTCAAATGGAGGAAGGTGCCAGAGAAGGCCCCCTCTGCTCTACAAGTAGAACTGTCTCCTCCCCAGACACATGTCCACGGCATCCGACAGAAACATCTCAGCCCCTCCACGTGGCACCCTGACCACTTCTGCTACTAAAGGCATTCTCCCTGGAGAAAATGACAGATGTGTGTGTCACACTCCATCTTTCTCTTGCACCAGTTAGGATACAACTGTCCTAACTGCTAAGGAGGTTCCTCCAGGAGCATGGTGGATGCCCAGCAGTGAAGAGAGGCATTGCTACAGCAGTGAGCTGTTCTCTGGGGCAGTGATTAGGAAGATGCAGAAGCATTGCCACTGCAGGGGAAGTTAGCAAAGAGAGGACTCATTAAGATGGGAAGCTGCGAGGGAAGGAGCAGAGACATCACCACCTCCACAGTTTGGCCGCTCTTCCATCACGATGCCGCCTTCTCTATGCACAACGCCAGCCAGGCACTGCACCACCCACCCTGATGGTGGCTGCTGGGCTGGGGAGCCTGAGGTTTCTTCTCCTCACAGGCTCAAGGAAGGAGCATGCCTCTTAGGACACAGAAACAAGAATTTTCTGGGAAGGCCAAGTGTAACTGGATCACTGCTTCGGGCTGCAAGCAGTCCCCTTGGATCTCGAGCCCACGCTCATTTGCTTAGTCATGTCCAACTCTTGGGACCCTATGGACTGCAGCCCACCAGGGTCCTCTGTCCATAGGCTTTTCCAGGCAAGTATCCTGGAGTGAGCTGCTGTTTCCTTCTCCAGGGGATCTTCCTGACCCTGGAATCAAACCCATGTTTCCTGATCTACATTGACGGGTGGATATTTTACCACTGAACCACCAGGGAAGCCCTATCCCTTGGATACACTAGCCTTAGCAGATATGGTCAAGGGATTTGTCCCAGGAGACAGATGTCCCAGCTGTATTTCTGTGAGCCAATAATGATATTCTTTTATGTTATTATGGTTATTAGTATTTATTATTAACCCAGGTAAGCATAAAGCAAGCCCATATTAAGCAGCTGTTGTAGTCACATGGTTGTTCATTAATGGACAGGATTGAAGGTGTCTTTCCAGCCAATAAGGAAATAGGAGTCTAGGATGGATTGAGGGAAAGACACCTGGCTCCCCCTCCTGCCCCATGTTTCCAGCCACACCTGTCCCCTCCACCCAGCATCAGCGCCAGCCGAGGGAACCAGCTGGCTAGTACTTTGGAGAACCAGAATAACAACTGGGGATGAGTCAAGAAAGTGAAGCTAGTCTTTCTTCTAAGGAGAAAAGCAGCACCCTAGGCTTTAACACAGTGAATGAAGAATAAGGTTTCTACCGAGGTCCACACAGCTGTCTCACCTTCTACACACCAAAGAAGTCCAGGCCTGAGACAGGTCTTCTTTAAGTCAGTTCCTGGGACATTTGGAAGATGCAGGGCTCTGGGTGGAATCACCCTTGCTTGGTGACAGTGGACCCCTAGCATTTGGATACAAGAGGGTGACAGAACCTGCAGATGCAGAATTAAATCATGACTCCAGGCTCTGGGGCCAGGCTCAGTCCTCAGTGGACTGAGTATCATCTGTTAGTTGGGTTTGAGGATCCTTTTGTAGAATGACTTCTCTGTGCTCCAGAAACTCACTGCAGATCTAAAACCAACCTGGGCTGAGAGTCTCTCTGGGCCTGGGATTTTCTCTTGGCGTTGCAATGGTTTTTAGCTTAAAAGCCACTATCATCTAGCCTCACTTGTGGGAGGATTATGAGGGCCTCCCCAAAGGTGACCACCAGAGCTGCTTGTTTTACATCCCACAATGCAAACAGGGAGCTGGAGGTGTCTGTCATTCATGAGTGAGAAGGAGAAGCACTGGATAAAAAGTCCATACAGAGTGGGGGGCCCAGAGTCAAGACTCAAAATGATGCTATAAAACCTAAAATGTGGCCCCCAAACAAACAAGGAGCAGCAAAATGACGTCATTCCTCAATCTGTCCCTTTTGGAGGAAACTGGCTCTTTTGTAGTCATACAGTAGTGTACCACTGTGGGATGAACAGTAGTGAACAGAAGCAGGGTGAGGACCGGAGGTGCTGGTTTGCCCCGCTGGTCTCTCTTCTTGACCAAAAGCAAGGCTGACATCACTCTCCAGGAACTCACTCAGACCACACAGCGGCCACCTCAGCCCTGACACTAGCAAGGGGCCTCATCAGGCTTCACCACAAAGGCCTCTCCCAACCGGGGATGAGCCACTTGAGAGCAGCATGTGCTGAGGCCCTTGTAATCACATCAGATAGAACTGAGATATGGCGTCTTTACTCACATGGCAACCACACATCTTCCACGCCCAGTAGACACTGGCAGGGCAGATGTTACTATGTAAGATGCCGGTTCCGTTTCCCCGTGGCTCCAAACAAGTCCAGAAGCCAGTGGCTCCACCTGTCCATTGGTGTTCAAGGCTGCCCCGACCATCTAACTGATGAGCGGACTGCAGGCCGCCTGGGACCTCCATTCATCTGAGCTTGGTCTCTGCGCCCTGCCTGGGACAGCTGTTAGTCAGCACAAACAAGCAATGCCACGATAAGAAAGAGCCCCAGCATCTCGGTGACAAGACATCGCCATTCTTGTCTGCTCATTCCTGGGCAACTCTCCTCAATCACCCCAACTCTCCTCAACCAGGTGGCGACACCATGAGCCAGGCTGCTTTAGTCTTTCAATCCTGAATTTCGATACAAGGCCTCCTCCCCAAGCCAGGGAAGAAAGAGACAGCAGGGCCTTGTACCAGCACTCATGCATTCTGCTCTCACACAGAACTGTCACCTGGCTCCTCCTCTACCTGGGAAAGGCTGGCAGTATTGTCTCCTGGCAGCTTGGGAGGAAGGAGGTCAAGACATAAGTGAGCACTAGCAATGCTTATCACGTGCACCAAACACCCAATGGCTTTACTTCTGTAAATAAGAAGTGGTCAAGGTTTGTTCATGCTTACCAGTAAAGAACTCTTCACTGAGCATATGTCCCAAATAGATGTTAACTTATTTATAAATTCTGAACATAATATAATAGTTCCTTCTTTCCTTGTGCTCAGTTGTGTCCAATTCTTTGCGACCTGATGAACTGTAACCTGCCAGGCTCCTCTGTCAATGGAATTTTCCAGGCAAGAATACTGGAGCTAGTTGCCATTTCCTACTCCAGGGTTTTTCTGGATCCAGGAATCAAACCTGCATCTCCTGTGTCTGCTGCATCAACAGGTGAATTCTTTACCACTAGCGCACAAGGAAGCCCAATATAATCATATGTATATTATAAAAATATCTTTTAAAACATATAGGGCTTTTCTGATGGCTCAGGCAGTAAAGAATCTGTCTGTGATGCAGGAGACACTGGTTTGATTCTTGGGTAGGGAAGATCCTCTGGAGAAGGGGATGACAACCCACTCCAGCATTCTGGCCTAGAGAATCCCATGGACAGAGGAGCCTTGCAGGCTACAGTCCATGGGGGTCACAAAGAGTCAGACATGACTGACACTTTCTTTTTACCTTTCAAAAAGGATGCAACAAAGATAAACAAAAGTTCAAGATGTCTCTTTGACCCTGAAAGCATCACACTGTCAATTATTATCTCAAAGCAAGATAATTATTTTGAGTGAGATATTTATATTTAGACACTGCCCTGCCAGTGTCTAACAACGATAGATAAAAATTCATCTTTCCATCTCTGGAAAACTTTTCTTAATCATTNTGACCCTGAAAGCATCACACTGTCAATTATTATCTCAAAGCAAGATAATTATTTTGAGTGAGATATTTATATTTAGACACTGCCCTGCCAGTGTCTAACAACGATAGATAAAAATTCATCTTTCCATCTCTGGAAAACTTTTCTTAATCATTTAGAGTTTGGAGGGGTTGATTCCTTATCTGATTAGTGTGTGTGTGTGTGTGTGTGTGTGTGTGTGTGTGAAAGTAAGACCCCATTTCTCATACCCCCTCTGTGGTCCTGGAGTCACTGACACAGAGAAAGGATGTCACTGGTTCACTGCACCTTTTATGTATGATTACAAGGTAAAATCCCCTCTATCTCAAATCAGCAGCGGCTATAAACAGAGGCTCCAGCTTGTGTCTCCCATCACAGTGGCCACGTTGATGCTCTGTGGGATGGGCCACCCCACCTTGAGGGGCACTAGTTCCATGGGGGGGGAGGTAGTGGGACTCTGCAAGTATGGGCAGAAAATCTCTCAGGATCTGTGCTGCTCTTTTAGGAAGCCATGACCCCTTCCATCCACACCCACACCACTCCCAACTCACACTTCACATGACCCCTTCCACCCACACCCACACCCACACCACTCCCAACTCACACTTCACAGCCATCCAGCCTCCCCAAGGCAGCCCAGCCCTTGCAGTGGTCCCATCTTGGACTCTCCTCCTGTCCTCATATCTAGACTCACAGACTTTCTAAGAGTTCAAGTTCATAGCCACATTCTCTACCAACTGGTGACTGACACAGGAAATCTCAGAGACACCTGGAATCATTGCCCAATCAGAAAAAGATCCTACCAAACAATGACTGCTCTCTTTTTCCCTTATGGGCAGATAACTCTCACTCCTTAAAAGGAACACTGAGCACCAAGGAATTCTTAGCAGAGATCTGGAGGCTACAAACTCAAGCATAGTTTTCAGTCAGCTCTAGTGTGTTCACTTAATATATTCACATGCTCATTGTTTCAGATTTTTTAATCCAAGACAGGTAAGAACTTCAAGATTTCGCTCCCATGCTCTTAATTAAGAGTTGTTTTCAACATCATTAATTATTAGAGAAATGCAAACTAAAACCACAATGAGGCATCACCTCACACCAGTCAGACTGGCCATCATCAACAAATCTACAAAGAGTAAATGCTGGAGAGAGTGTGGAGAAAGGGGAATTCTTTTACATTATTGGTGGAAATGTCAATTGATACCGCCACTGTGAAGAACAGTATGGAGGTTCCTTAAAAATACTAAAAATAGAACTACCATATGACCCAGAAATCCCACTCCTGGGCATATACTCTGAGAAGACCATAATTCATATTAACATATATATGTGGAATCTAGAAAAATGGTACAGATGAACTTATTTCCGGGGCAGGAATAGAGGGTCAAACATAGAGAACAGACACGTGGGCACAGGGTGGGAAAGGAGGGTGAAATGGATTGACACATCTGCGCCACCATGTGTAAATAGATGGCTGGTGGGAAGCTGCTGTGTAGCACAGGGAGCTCAGCTCAGTGCTCTGCAACGATGTGGGGGTGGGAGAGAGACACAAGGGGGAGGGGCCATATGTGTACATGTAGCTGGTTCACTTCATTGTACGACAGACACTAACACGATATCATAAAGTAACTGTACCCCAATAATAAAGAAACAAAAGAGACATGCACCCCAATGTTCACTGCAGCACTATTCCCAATGGTCAGGACATGGAAGCAACCTAAATGTCCATCAACAGAAGTAGCATATGTATGGTACTGTGCATAAAATAAATAACTAATGAGAACCTAACATATAGCACAGGGAATTCTACTCAATGTTCTGTGATGACCTAAATGGGATGGAAATCCAAAAAAGAGGGGATGTATGTATATGCTCAGCTCATTCACTGCTGTACAACAGAAACAAACATAACATTGTAAAGCGACTATATTCTAATAAAAAATAATAAAAATTTAAAAAGTGAGTTTAATATGTGTTATAGCTCTAGAGCAGCAAATTAAAATTATAAGGAGATAGTTTTGCACCCCTCAGACTGGCAGGAATCTAAAAACCTGAAAATGTCAAGTGTTGAAGAAGCCAAGGAGTCCTCCTGTGCCACGTGTGGAACTGCACAGTGAAATAAACTTTTTTTTTTTTTTTTAAGTTGAAGATGTCCCAAAACACAGTAATTTGTCCCAGAGGTATAAACCCTAAGAACATTCTTGCACATGAGCACAATGTACAAAATATCTACTGGAGACTTCACTCAGTAGATACTTGTTGAACATAAACTGTACCATGCCCTATCCTATAATCTACAGATACAACAAGAAACAAAACAGTCTTGCTCTCATGAAGCTAACAGTCTAGAGGGTAGACACTGAAAATAAGAAAGGGAAAATACACCATTTGCATGGATTGAATGGCGCCCCGGCACAAAGCCCTGTCTGCATCCTGACCTTTTGAACCTGTGTAAAAGGGTCTTTCCAGATGTCCTTAAATTAAGGACCTCAAGATGAGATCATTCTGGATTAGGAAGGGCTGTAAATCCAATGACAGTTCAGTTCAGTTCACTTAGTCGTGTCCGACTCTTTGCAACCCCATGAATTGCAGCACACCAGGCCTCCCTGTTCATCACCATCTCTCGGAGTTCACTCAGACTCATGTCCATCGAGTCCGTGATGCCATCCAACCATCTCATCCTCGGTCGTCCCCTTCTCCTCCTGCCCCCAATCCCTCCCAGCATCAGTCTTTTCCAATGAGTCAACTCTTCGCATGAGGTGGCCAAAGTACTGGAGTTTCAGCTTGAGCATCATTCCTTCCAAAGAAATCCCAGGGTTGATCTCCTTCAGAATGGACTGGTTGGATCTCCTTGCAGTCCAAGGGACTCTCAAGAGTCTTCTCCAACACATTTCAAAAGCATCAGTTCTTCGGTGCTCAGCCTTCTTCACAGTCCAACTCTCACATCCATACATGACCACAGGAAATACCATAANTGGTTGGATCTCCTTGCAGTCCAAGGGACTCTCAAGAGTCTTCTCCAACACATTTCAAAAGCATCAGTTCTTCGGCGCTCAGCCTTCTTCACAGTCCAACTCTCACATCCATACATGACCACAGGAAAAACCATAGCCTTGACTAGACGGAACTTAATTCTCGATTAAACCTTCTTAATCTAATTTTTAGTATATCAAGACATTCTTAACCTAATTCTCAGTATACCAAGACACACCTAATACCCGCTTCTCAGGACTGTTTTCAGGCGTAAATGAACTAACATGTGTAAACCACCAAGACTAGAACCTGTTACATAGCTGGTAGCAATAAATGAAACTCGAGAAACTTCCAAATATGAACTATTGTGGTCTGACCTTAGCAAAAACCCGTGAGAAAAGCTCCAGGAGAGCTCGGGATGCCCTGGTGAATTGTGTCTTTTATTGGAGTCTAAGGTTCTGTTAGGACTATGATGAATCAAAGCTTTCAGGCATCAAACAAACATTGCCATGACTATCTGAGGACCTCGGAGAAAGTGTTCCAGGTAAGTGAGCTGCTTGTAGAGCATCCATCTTTGCTCCATGCAAGAAGTCCCAAGACAGTCATAACACATCTTTAATGAGGAGTATGTTGGCAGACAGCATATAACGTCCATTTCTTACCAGACAGGAGCCCAGGCCCCTATACATATTTCTAAATCCC